>CABHPH010129042.1:0-18339 GCA_902168325.1 Peromyscus nudipes | reverse complement strand
TGTTAGTATGCTCATTGTCCTGTGGGACACACGGTCCCCACTTCATGGCCCACACTCTGGCTTCAAATGACCTTCGTGTGCCCTCTATACACACAGACTATCTTTTATCGGAGACCTTACTCCCAGAGGATAAACTAAAACACATGGGAGCAGAGTCTGACAAAGATCAAAAATGAAGGACAGGCAGGATTTCCAGTCTTACCATGATAGAAACTCTGGCACTGTCCAGATGTAACAGCTGCTGCTTGTCTGTTCCCCTGAGACGGGACCAAAACTGTAAGTATAGGCTGGCAGCATGCCACCCTGGACTGCCTGCTTTTCCTTTCTTCCCTCTCAAGCATACAAGCCTTTGATTTCAGCTGGATACCATGGCAGACTGTAGTGTCACAGGGCCCGGTGACCCTCGGATTGGAACGAGTACCCAGGGCACTGAAGGAAAACTCCCAAGACGTTAGCAGGGAATAAAGATGTCGACTGTGCATTCTGTAGCCGTGCTTTTCTCTGTGGCTCGTGATCAGGTTTTACAGGCGGGCTTCATCCCTCCAATGATCGATGGGCAAGAAACCAGACAGAAAGAGGAAGCTTTCCCCCACAACAGGGCTGGTCCTAGTGGGCACCAATCTGAACCCCTGAGGCTGAGAGTAATATCTTAGATCTTAGACACCCCCACCCACCCTGGGTCCCTGCTAGCACCAAGCAGCGACATCCCATGCTGCTGCAGGTTTTTATCTTCCCCTGAGGGGTCTGCTCATTTTACATACTGATTAGTTTATAGCAGCGATGCCAATTTGCTCTGCCATGAGGGATCACATATTGAGACTTAACGAATATACAGAAAAGAGTGTGTAGCAGAAGGGAGACTCTGGGGACCAGAAACATGGAAGATGGAAACCTGTCCCTGTCCTGGGGCCACCCCTGGCTCTCCATGGATCTCTTTTCTGTCCCAGAGTAGGAGTATGAGAGACACATAGAGGAGGGTTGGTTAAGCACAGGGCTTTTCTTATGGGTTAAGTAATGGATGTGATTAACCATCATGCATAGCGTTAGTTCCCAGCTACGCACCTGTGGCTTCTCTGTGCAGCTGATTTTGCAATTCTGCGCTGACTTCCTACACTAGCTCCCACCTCGACCCAGATGGCATCGATTCAAGAAATTCAGGGAACTCTAATATCAGCATACACCGAGGAAATTGGGAAATAAGGGAAGAAATGAGCGAATGCAGCAGGAGACAGGAGAGGAATGACTTCTTCGTTTTCAAGGCTATGAGCTCATTAAGCCACCCAGCAGGTATCGGCTGAGTCCTGACTCAGTGCTGGGCACTGGGGACATCAGCATAAGAGGAGCTGTGTCTCCCTCGGAGATTCACAGTCAAGCCTGAAGACGGTGTAGCAGCTCAGAGCCTGGAGAAGGGCTCGTATCCTCTTTTCACAGCCGAGGGCGCCTTAGACCTGTTAGACACAGAAGAGGCTTATTGTGCCGCTCACTGTCTTCACATTCATGTTCATCCTGTATAGGAGTGTGTCCACCAGACAGGTCCAGTGTTCAGTTTACTAGCATACATGTTAAGATGTTGGAGGACTCCAGAAAATGCCCCAAGGGCAGGGTTGTCTTACTGCCTTCTCCAGGCAGTCCCCTATGAGGAGGACCATGGGGTTCAGAGGGTAGTTCAAAGACACAGCCAGAGAAAGGCAAATTCAAGTTCTCACTGTGGCCGTGACCTCTGTGAACTGTGTTCTTCCTGTCCCATGCCATCCTGGGAAGATCCCTTCAGGGGACTTCCCCATGGGGGAGGGTAGGATGTGATAGAAGGGGGAACAGGTGTCTGAACTTCCTGGGAGTCTTATGGCCTGGGGTGTCTTGGAAAGTGCTGGCGTGTAGGTGACATGCTGGCTGGTTGTATGTCAACTTGACATAGCTAGAGTCATTGGAGAGGAGGGAGCCTCACTGAGAAAATGCCTCCATGAGATTGGGCTGTAGAAAAGTCAGTAGGGCATTCGTTTAATTAATTAGAGATTGATAGAGGTCCTGAGGGTGGAAGCTGAAATAAACTGCTTCCTTCTCTCTGTTGCTTTGGTCAGAGTGTTTTATCACGGCAGCAGAAAGGGAACTAGACAGTACAGGTTAGCCCGGTCTCCATGACAGACTGTAGTTGAAACAGAAATGTACGTTAGGGACTTCATCCCTGTGACTGGGGAAGCTTTGTGGAGTCTCTTGAAGTACATGTAGACCTGAGGCTGTCTGTTTCTCCACACCTGTATGTAGTTGGTTGTTTTTCACTCTTTGCTCTTTGGGGGCCCACCACCCAGTTTCCAAAGATACACATGGAGGCTTATTCTTACTTATGAATGCCCAGCCGTAGCTTGGCTTATTTCTACCCAGCTTTTCTTAACTTAAATTACCCTGTCTATCTTTTGCCTCTGGGCTTTTGTCTTTCTCTGTTCCTGTATACCTTTGTTTACTTCTCACTCCATGGCCCCTGATGTCCTCCTCTCCGTCTCCTTTTTCTCGATCCTCCATCCTCTTTTCCCAGGGTTCTCCTATTTATTCTCTCTGCCTGCCAGCCCCACCTATCCTTTCTCCTGCCTTGCTATTGGCCATTCAGCTCTTTATTAGACCGATCAGGTGTTTTAGACAGGTGAAGTAACACAGCTTCACAGAGTTAAACAAATGCAATATAAAAGAATGCAACACATCTTTGCATCATTAAACAAAATGTTCCACAGCATAAACAAATGTAACACATCTTAAATTAATATTCTGTAACACCTGTTCCAATGCATTTCTGTTACTTGAAGCGCTGGCATTGATGACCCAGAGGTCCCACTTGAAGGAGAGCCAAGGACCACTGCCCAGGACAACCTGCCTGCATCCATCACCAGGCGGGAATGGCTTATTCGAGAAAAACAGCATTTGCAGGTGAGCGGTATAGAATCTTCAAGAGAAGGAGTGGCCCTTTTCTTATCCATTTACGTCAGATGCAGTGAAGTGGGTCTTTGCTTTGCTGAAGTGCAAGGGCTCAAAGCAGAAGTAATGGAGTGGCCAGAGGGCACAGAGGAATCTCTTTTGCACATAACAGGGTTGCAGCTGCACAGCATTATTGGCTTCAGGACCGGCTCTGCTCTCTGACTGTGGCAGCCAATGTCTCCTCCCATTATTGACCTGTAGAAGCTCCCCTTTGAGGGATAAGGACAGATTTGTGGTCTGGGAATGCTTTGTGGGAGTTCCCACCATGGTGGACTCTTGGAAGGGACATAGTTTTACATCTGGCCTGGGTATAAGGCTATAATGACTAGCAGGTGTATGGAAGCTATGTTTGGCACAGCAGTGGTGACATCTGGCCAAGAAGGTCCAGGGCTAGAATGCTGAATAAGGATCCAAGATGAGACCAGAGCTGGGAAGGGGCTCCAAAAGTTCTTGAAGTAGTCCTGGGGCTGGGATGAAGAGGAGGTGGGGTGTGGGACTGCTTGAGCCTGGAGCCTGGAGCAGAAACTAGGAACTGTGAGAAGCAGTGACTGACGGCATCAGGGATGCATGGAAGAGCCTCAATGAATAGAGTGGAAAAGCCATCAGACAAGATTCTTAACTTCAGCTTCGGGCCTCCATATGCACACCCCCCCACATGCATAGGCATTCCACCCACACATGCCCACACACATACACACATACACATACCACACACACACAAAAAAAAATGGAAAAAAAACCCCAAAAGAATAAAATGTAGGATCATCACTGAAAATAGTTTGCAGTTCCTCAAAAACTTAAAAATAGAATCCTTAGGACCTAACCATCCTGCTGTGGTTACACACGTGAACAGAAATGAAAGCACAGACTAGATGAGACATCTGAGTTACTACAGTTGATGACAGCCCAAGTGTCCATCGCTGGGTGGGTAAGCAGAATGTGGAGTGGGTGCAAAGGTCTGTAAGGACATTGTGCCACAGGGCACAGTGCAGGTGGATGTAGAGGACATTGTGTTGTGCCACGTAAGCCAGTCATGAACGATAGATACTGTAAAACTCTACTTAGAAGAAATCCTCAAGTAGGAAAGTAGATTGGTGGGGTCAGGGGTGGGAATGGGTGGGGGTAGGGGTGGGGATGGGGTGGGGGTGGGGATGGGGTGGGGCTAGGGGTGGGGATGGGGTGGGGGTGGCAGGGGGATGGAGAGTTAGTGTTTAGTGGAGACAGTTTTGTGGTTGGATGGTGAGGATGCTGGCACGGTTTGTGTGCATGCCTAACGTTACTGAACTATGCATGCAAAACGGTAGCGATGCTATGTCTTTTGTTATGTCTCTCTTACTACAGTTTAGGAAAACCAGAACCTGTCTTCCCAGTACAGGGAGGCTGAGGCAAAAGTATTGCTGTAGGTTCAAGCCTGGGCTATAAGAGAAGTCCTGGGCCAGCTACTGAGTGAGATGCTGATTCTAAGAAACAAAACCAAAACCAACAAACTGAAGTGAGTGTGGGTCTCAGAGGTGGACACAGAGTGTTCAGTTGTGAGCATTTGTTGCGTACGCTGGGACGGTGGGCTACAGAGATTCTCAGGGAGGGTTAGCTCATCCCTCTCTCTCTTCTCTGGGTGGGTGCAGGAGGTAGAGGCTGTGGAGAATCTGTACTGTGGGTGGAGAGAACATTCAGGAGACAGGGAGATACCGGGAATTAAGCCGTACTCTTATCAGCTAGGAACAGTGAGGGAACAGGGGGCGTGTCCATTAGTAGAGTCTGGTGCTGTATTCTGACTCCTACGCAGTGAGATGGCTATCAGCCCAGCACTGAGCTCACGCTGCGTTCAATTACCTGCTGCTTGTTTATTCCTTGGCCTGGAGACAGATGATGGTTATAGATTAACTTAGATTCCGGCTTAATAAATTAGAGCAAATTGTGTGTGTGTGTGTGTGTGTGTGTGTGTGTGTGTGTTTGTGTTTGAATGTGGGCACAGGTGTATGTGTGTGCAAGACAGAAGTTGATATTTGATATCTACTCCAATCTCCCTTCACCTTATTTTTTGACACAGGGTCTCTCACTGAGTCTAGACTTCACTGATTGGGCTAGACTGGCTGGCTAGCAAGACACAGGGTCTCTCACTGAATCTAGACTTCACTGATTGGGCTGGCTAGCAAGTCCCTGGCATCCTCCTGTCTTCTGCATCCCCCCACCCCATGCCGGGGTTACAGATTCATTTTGTGAGTCCCCAGCTTTTGCATGGGTTCTGGGCATCAGAACCAGCTTTTCATGGCTGTATGGCAGCACTGGGCTGATGGAGTCGTCTCACTAATCCTGGGAATTAAATTGGTCCAACATTCTGAAGGACTCCGTGACTTGACAGCACCTTGTTCTCTCAATCCTGTTGACCCAACAAGCCAAGGTTCCTATTTTTCTGTGCATCCTAAGTTCCTGTGTTTGGGAGCAGGCTGCCTTTTTCCCTCCTGGCCCACAGCTGGGGTCTCAGTGTTTGGTGTGAGCGGCTAGAGCCCTCACTGGCCCATCAGAAGCAAAGCCAGTGATATATCATTTGCTGGGTTCTCTCAAGTCAAAACCTTGGCTAGCACCTGTCCGTATTTACTGCTTGGGAAGGAAGGAATGCTTTTCCTTCTGCCAGTTCATCAGAAACATAAAGCTGGCATGGTGTTTCCAGTTCAGCAAACTTCTGGAATTCGCCTGCCTCAGAAGGGTGGGGGTGGGCTTCGCGACTGTGGTGCATATGGCCTGCTCTCATTTAACTGAGTCATTATCAACAGAGCAGGGTTAATGGATGAAATCTGTTCCCCCATTCTCTGCAGAAGGAAATCGAAGCTCTGCAATTGAGGATGTCTGCGCTGGAGGCTGAAGAACAGCAGCTGAGCCAAGCATTGGAAGGGCAGGAGACACTGCCCCAGGGGCAGGGCTGTGACCTGACGCCACTGGTGGCCCAGCTGTCCCCGGGCCAGCTGCAGGAAGTCAGCAAGGTCTTGGGAGAGACCCTGACCTCTGCCAGCCAGGCTCCTTTCCACGTGGAGCCACCTGAAACCCTCAGGAGGTATTGGTGACTTTCTAACTGATTTTCCAACTTGGCCTCTTTCACCTGTTTATTGGGGTGACTTTGCCGGCCATGGTCCACGGGTGCTTCTCTGGCAGTCTGTTTGCTTAGTGGAAGTGCTAGAGGTGTTTTGATTCTTCACTGCAGGGTCAGTTCTGAGCATTGGGAGTTATTTGGCATCCAGTCTCCCCAATCCCTAGCTGCCAGCACCGTCTCCTCTGCAATATGCAGTTTCTATCATTCTGAGGGGCTGGCTTGTCTCACCTTCCCCCCTCCCTCCTACGTTTGGGGGTCAGTTGGATGGAGATTTTGACATTGGCTTTTGCTGAAGACAATTATCTGGAGAGAGACAGATTCCACTGCTAAGAGATAGGGCATGACATTGGAAGAGTGTGACTTGGGGATAGGGTGTGACATTGGAAGAGTGTGACTTGGGGATAGGGTGTGACATTGGAAGAGTGTGACTTGGGGATAGAGTGTGGCATTGAAGAGTGTGACTTGGGGATAGGGTGTGGCATTGGAAGAGTGTGACTTGGGGATAGAGCGTGGCATCAAAAGAGTGTGAACTGGACTGGGAAGATGATCAGTAACAAAAGTATTTACTGCACAAGCATGAGGACCTGATCTTGAACCTCCAGAACCCACATAGGAATCTGGTGTAGTATAACCCAATTTCTGGGGGTGCAGACTCAGGAGGATCCCTGAAGCTTGCTGGCCAGCCAGTTTGCTGTATTGGTGAGCTCCAGGTTCAATCACATTCTATCTCTCTCTGCTCATTTACACACACAAAACCAACCAACCAACCAACCAAACAAACAAACAAACAAAAATTCCCAAATCAAAAAAAAAAAATAAGACCAACCCAACCCAACCCAAACCAAAACAGAAAAACAAATCCAAACAATCAACAAACAAAACCAAGAGGGCAGCTTAAGCAGTGTTTTTATCAGGGTCCCTGGGATGAATGAACTTTTATTGCTGCTGTTGCTGGCTCAGCAATCACCAAATTATCACCAAATGCCAGTGCTGGGCAGAGCTTCACTTTGTGGGTCACATCAATTATGCTGTCTGCTTTACAGATAGTGAAAAGAAGTTTAAGAAAGTTAATAATTAAAAAAATCGATAATTTGCCCAAGGTGGTAATAGAAGAGGAAAATTGATAAACTGCTATTCCTGCTTTCTCAAATCTATCACCAAGTGAGTCTTTGTTTTACGTTATGGGGAGCTTGTGAAATACACATTTTCACATAATTAATCACATCATTAATTAATTTGTTTTTGAGACAGGGTCTCACTATGTACCTCAGGCTGGCATCTGGTTCTCTGGGTAGCTCAGGCTAGCCTTGAACTTGGGATCCTCCTTCTGCCTCCTAAGTGGTCTAATCTACCTGTTGCTCTTCTGGGGTTTAAATCTCATTCTGGAGATGCACGGAAGACACCCTTACACATGTGGGAAAGAAGGGCTTTGTGGATGGGCAAGGAGGATGTCCAGTCTGGGTTCAGGACTCTGCTGGGCTACTATGCTCCCTCCCTGTGGGGATCCTCATTCTGTGATTTCTGGCTGACTTGGGGACTGAGAATGGCCCTGCTTAGGGAGACTTATTAGTTTCAGCTAGCCTTGAACTTGTGGCAGTCCCCCTATTTCCACCTCATGAGTTCCGGGATTCACCACCACACCTGGCTAGATCAACATGGCAGCTGTTATCACCCACAAACCTGACAGCGCTGTTGGAAGCCAGCTGTAGACACGAGGTGCCTTCCGGCATCAAGTGCAAGGATGGGGGGAGGGTCCTTCCGTGGATGAACCATGCCAGGTCTACACAGAAACTCCCTAAGAGCAGGGGCATCCAGAGGATGCTGCTTAGGGAACCTCTGCTGGCATGAGGCTGGCCAAGGCCTGATAGGCATCTAGTGCTTTAAAAAAATATTCTTTGAGAATTTCATAGTGCATGCAATGTATTTTGATCATATTCATCCCTGACTTGTCCCCTCCAACTCCTCCTGGATCCCCCCAGTGTCCCCTTCCCAACTTCATGTCTCTTTTTTTTTTTAATAACCCACTAAATCCAGTAAGGTCTGCCTGTATAACACATGGGTATGGGGTCGGCAACCTAAGGGAGACCTCACCTCTAAAGAAACTGACTTCTCTCCAGCACCCATCAACTGTCAGTAGCTCAAAAGGAGACAACTTTTAAGCACCAGGACGATCAGGAAGTCACCAGGCAGGAAGCTGACAGGACATGCACACACAGAAGCCATGTAAAATGTCAGGCCCATTGCAGACAATTGATAACAAACACTGGTGAGGTTGTGGAGAAAACAGAACCCTCATTCACTGCCGGTGGAAGTGCAAACTGGCACCACTGTGGAAATCAGGGTGGAGGCTTCTCAAGAAACTAAATACAGAATGCCCAAATAACCCAGCTCTATCACTCCTAGGCATCTACCCAAAAGACGGCTTCCGACCACAGAGATACTTGCACATCTATGGTTATTGTGGCTCTGTTGACAGTAGCTAGGAAAAGGAATAAGCTCAAGTGTCCATCAACTGATGAGTGATTAATGAACACGGGGCACATAGATAATGGACTTTTATTTGGATGTAAAGAAAAATTAAATTTTAAAATGTTTTTAAATGGAAAATGGAAGGAATTAGAAAACATTACATCAACTGATGCCCCAGAAAGATAAACACTAGGTCTTCTTTCTTGTATGTGGATCCTAGCTTCTAATTTTCATATATGTGGGAGAGTGTGGGCAGAGGTCAGGAAACTGGAAGCTGCCCATGAGTGAGGCAAAAGAGGCTTTAAGGAATGGATGTGGAGAGGGCGATAAAGTCCATGTGACCAGGAGAGGTGATTGTCCCCTAGGGTTGTAGATTTGTTAGACATAGACAGCAGCATGGCAGGGACTTGGAGGAGAGTTTGGGCCCACGTGGCAGCATGTACACCCTTCTGTAGGTCTCAGAGGAAGATGAGGAGTATCACATGATGAACAGTCTACAGGGCAGACCCACAGCCAGGCTGAGGCTAATTCCTGGGTGGCAGTGGGAGGGGAGGGGTTCCTGCATTCCAAGGAAGGAATGTGTGAGCCCGTGAATGTGAGAGGCAGGAGTGTATTTCATTAATGGGTATTATGGGGTGGGGATACGCCACCTTTAGCTCTCTGATATCTTGGAGTCTGGTAACCTAGCCCTGTAGACTTCCTTTGGGGAAATGAGAATTATGGCACCTGCCGTTCTCCAGGAATCAGGTACCTGGGGGGGTCCGTTAAAAGGTTGCAGATTCAAGGACTCTTGGTAGGGGACGTGCCATTTCCTTCCGAGCAGTCATGAAAAAGGGGCTGCTGTGGACTGGCAGGATCTGATTAGCTCCTGGCCCAAACCTAACACCATGGACATGGAAAGGGGAGTGTGGGGATGGAAGGGTTCAGGCGGAGAGTGGACGCGGGCAGGGAGAGTCCTACTGGAATTGTTAGGGTCAGAGTGTGGGCCTTGGCCACTGAGCACCAGTCCTCAGTAGGGCAGTTAAAGAGACAGATATTAGTGAAAGCAGACAGAGGTTTAGTCAATGTGGTCCTGTTGGGAAGAGGAGCAAAGAGGTGCGGTGACCCCCAAGTCCCTCCTCAGGGTCCTACAGGAGGTTTAGGTTTCTAGAGGACAGGAGTGTGCATAGCTAAGCAGTGCTGGTCAAGGTGTCGTCCCGCCCATCACTGACCCTTCTGGACCCACTGGAGTTCTCAGCTCCACTCTGTCCTGCACCGTGGTCTGACAGGTTGTCAGAACTGGGTGACATCTTTCTTGGGGACAAATTCCCTCTGGCTGGTTTAGACTTTCCTTTCTCCCAGTGTGAGACTCCTGATAGCCAAAGTCTGATGGCCAGAGGAAGGGACACAGGTGCCTCCTGGGAATATCTTCATTTCTGCCAGTACGTTTAGAAGGTGGGGGATCATGAGGAACAGGATGGGGTGAAGAGGAAGGACCAAAGCTAAGCATGCATGAAAATACCACATGCTAATTAAAAGTTATATTAAAAAAAAGAGTTAGGGTCTTACCTGCAATCTCAACCCCCAGGGCTTGAAAACAAGCTCTGAGTTGTCTTAGAAGTTTTTTAAAGATGTATTTTATTTTATCTGTATGACTGTTTTGCCTGCATATACACACATCCCATGCATGCCTGGTGCCCACAGAGGTCAGAAGAGGGTATTGGGTCCTTGGAACTGGAGTTACAGGCAGTTACAGTGAGCCACCATGTCAGTGCTGGGAACGAAACCTAGGTCCTCTGCAAGAGCAGCAGGTGCCCTTAACCACGGAGTCATCTCTCAGGCTCCTGCAGTTGTCCTTTGTCCTGCAAGGCCTCCTTTGATGCAGCAGTCTGGAAGGACCTCGATGCTCACTCCATCCCAGGCTGGTTCCACTAGCTCTGTAGGTAATGGGGCTGGGATGTGAGGGTGGAACAGGGATGGAGAAGGAAGGAAAAAGGGATAGAAGAAAGGGCGACAGTTTCCACTGTTTTCCGAGGGCTACATCTGTGCATGCATGTTCTGCCTGCTTGGCATGTGAGGAGGGGTGTGGTGATTCAAGCTCATTACTCTGCAGCGCTGCCAGCTGCACCTCCCCGGCTGTGCTTCACACTCCAGGGGAGGGCAGCCTGGGACCTTGTCTAGCATGCATCTGGCTCCCTGTACATCGAGATGAGGGTAATTGTAGTAATAACAACAGCAGGCTGGTGTGAGGCTTTCTGGCATGCTTCAGAGATGCTTGGCTGCTTACGTCGGTCTGTGGTTGAGTTCTTCATCATTTAGCTCCTGGGACTTTTCATGCTTCGTGTGAAATGTGTTCTGGCAGCTCATGGATGACCTGTCTCTGGTTGTACATTTGGAAGAAACATGTCGCATCTTTTTACAAACTGTTGGCGTAAACTGTGAAACACTCCAATCCCTGCTTATAGCAGATCTGGCTGGGTTGCGCTTGGAGAGCCTGGACTGTTCTGTAGCACAGCTGGGCTGGGGAGGGTGCTGGGAAGGCAGAAGCCAGGCCTGCTGTGGCTCTTTCCTCCTTAGCTGACTGCCCAGAGGCTCTGTGGTGAGACAGCGAGCTGGGGTGTGGGTGCTGCACAAGGTGCCTTGGGCATCCCCATCACACTGAAGTCAGAGACCCACGACTGGGCTAGGGCTTCTTGTAAGTGAGATTCAAATTAGTAAAAGTCAATGGATCACAGCTGACTGGAAACAGAACCGGTTATCTTCTGCCCCTCAAATCCATACCATTGGAGTGGGGAGACCCAGGGTGACAGCAAGGCTGGGCTGACGTTGGAAGACAGACCCCTGAATCAGGGAGGTGTGGCAAAGAGCCCTAAGGAAGGTGTGTGGAAACAGCCAGGTGCAAGGACCTGTCCCATTACTGTACCCAAGGGGTGGTGGGAGGTGACACCTACCCATCAAATTGGACAGTATGCCAGGGCAGCCCTGAGCCAAGGCGCAGTCTCCAGTCTGTGCCCCATTTCTGGTGGTGACTGGTGTTGTTTAACCTTCTCTTCTGGGCTCTGTTTGGGTTCCCTGCCACTGCCTCCCAGACTGGATTGTTAAGGACAATGGCCTCTGGGGCCTGAAAGTGGCTGAACTCACCTGGAGGAAGATGAGGTTTCTCGATGCCAAGACTATGTTCGATGAGTCTCTTTATCCTTCCAACTTCCTCTCTTTCTCCTCCTTCCTTCCCTTCCTTTCTTCCCTCTACCCCCCTCCCTCCCACCCCTCCCACTGTTTCTCCCTTCCCCCTTTCCTTTCTCTCCTTCCTTCTCTACATCCCTCCCCCCAGGTCTCCCTCCTCCCGACCCTCCCACTCCTTCCTTCTGTCCTTCCTCCTTCGTTCTCTCATACACCTGGCTTTCTAAGAACTCACCAGGTAGGCAGCTGTCTGCCAAGAAAGTGGATGTGGTGACGCAGCGGTGCCCAGGAGTGCAGGGCTCCTGCCAGGGAGAACTCTTAGCTTTTGGAACTATTGCAGTTCCTTCCTATTGCTGTGATAAAGTCATTACAAAGTAACTTAGAGAAAAATAAGGGTTTATTTTAGTTTATGTTCCAGAAGGATGGAGTCCATCATGGCAGGGAAGATGTGGCAACAAGCAGCAACAGGAAGCTGACCGGTCACAATCCTATATACACATAGGAAGCTGAGAATGAGAACAGGAAGTAGGGTGAGGCTATAACCCTGTAGAGCCCACCCATAGTGATGTACTTCCTCCAGCATGGCTCCACTTCCTAAAGGTTCTGTAACTTTCCCAAACAGGAAGGGAGTCAGGGAAGAGGAAGGGAGGGAAAGAAGGGGAAATAAAGAAAACACAGGTTAACCAAAAGAGACCAAAGCACATGAGACCAGGCTCCCCGGAAAGCAAATGAAGACCCAGAAATTCTATCTGACTCCAATCAGCAGGCATAGAGGTGGCATTTTGAGCCTAAGATCTTCAGAGTGGCCTCTGAGGAAGTGTCCATCTAAGCAGAGATACCTGGCTTTCTGCTGGGTAATTCCTTAGACTCCACACTTCCTCAGTACTTCAGCTTCCTTACTCAAACTCTCAAGTTCAAGGGAGTTTAGAAAATCCAGTAAGCTGAGTATCGGTTCCTTTGCTTGGTGCCTCTAGCTCAGAAAACCTCCAGGGAAGGCGGGAAATCCTTGCGTGTATGTCTGTCTCCCCAATTTATTATACTTTAAGGAAAGCTTATGTGTGGTTGTATATTATTAAAAAGAGTTCGTGGCCCAGCACTGAGGAGGCAGAGGCCGGTGGATCTCTGTGAGTTCAAGGCCAGCCTGGTCTACATAGTAAGTATCAGGCCAGTCATGGATGCACAGGGAAATCCTGTCTCAAAAAAATCAAATACATAAAAAAGGAAAAAAAAAAGGTCACAATCCTATAATACACTATCCCAGTACCACTTTGCTGTGTTGGCAGAAGCTGGGCTTTGCGAATGAGACTCGGGGTGATAAAGTGTGGCATCCTAGTTCAAGTTTAGAGAGAGAAAGAACCAGAAAGGAGGTTGTGGACATTTGAATGTAATTTCCTCCCATAAGCTCACAGGGAGTGGCACTCTCAGGAGGTGTGGCTTTGTTGGAGCAGGTGTGGCCTTGTTGACGGAAGTGTGCCACTGTGGGGGCGGGCTTTGAGCTCTCTTTTTGCTTAAGCGCCTCTCAGTGTCACAATCCACTTCCTGCTGTCTTCTGATCAAGATGTAGCCAGCACCACGTCCGCCTGCACGCTGCCGTGTTCCCTGCCATGATGATAATGGACCGAACCTCTGAACTAGAAGCCGCCACCTCAGTGAAATGTTTTCTTTATAAGAGTTGCCGTGTCATGGTGTCTCTTCACAGCAATAGAAACTCTAAGACAGAGGTGGATCACAAAGGTGCTCCAAATACAGAGGAAGCATCTCGAAGAAGGCTCAAGAGCCCTAGCATTTCCCCGCCTGGTTCACCACGACCCTTTCATTTCTTCTCCTTTGCTGGCCAGCAAGGCAGACGTCAGCTCGAACATTTCTCTCTAGTTGAAGTGTATACATCTGATTGCCACCAGATTCCTGTGAAGTATGATTTGCTGCCATACAGGCATGCTGGGTGTCTGGGTGATGTGTTAGGAGACCTTTCTGTAGACGGCTTTATCCACCTCTGGGAGCACAGATGTGAATGTCCTCTGTCTGCCTTACTATCGGGCTCTCAGCCCCGCCACCCAAGTGTATAGAAGAGGGGGCGTGCTCACTAAAGCTGGCACATGGGCACTGGACACCTGCCCCTGGGTATGTGTCTCTGTTCATTGCACCACACTGCCTGTCCCAGGAGCACAGGCCTCAGCTAACCAGCCCCTGACAAGGCTTTAAGGAGCAGTCCTGATGCATTTTTGTGTCCTGTCTTGCCTCAGTGAGCTGTCCCAAGTCTAGAGGAATTGAGGACACTTTTGTCATCTGTGTCCCACTAACGTCCTACTGGTGACGTGTGACATTATCAGCAGTGAGGACGTGAGGGTTTCAGGAGGGAAAAGGCCAAGTGGATAAGTCCTCGTTTTCTACAGCAGTCTCCCTTGTCACTTTCTGACCCACTTGTCCTCTGCGGAAGGCCGAAGGACTAAGCAGTAATTGGCAGGGTTGTTAATGTCAACGGAGCCCCGCTTTCTGTTCAGTTGAAGACTCAAGTAGCCTCCATGCTCGGCGTAGCTGTCTCGTGCCCTTTCTGTCATTTCTCGTTTGCTTTGGGGACAGTCTGTCACTCTTCAACTAAATTCTGCTAAACCCGGAAGGTTGTGGAATCGGGGCATGGGGAGAAAAAGGAGACAGAGAAGACTGGGGGTATTCCACTCCCTGTAGCTTTGTACAAAAGTCGGATGTCCACACAGGCAGTTCTGGGGATACAGCTGTGTGCTGGGGTGGCAGAGTCTGAGGTAGGACCACTGCATGGAAAAACAGCTCTCCCCGCCCTCCCTTTCTCCTTCCACCCTCCTCCCTCCCTCCCTCCCTCCCTCCCTCCCTCTCTCTCTTCCTTCCTTTTCTTCTTGCTTTTCCCTCCTCTTGACAGCCCAGTGTGCAGGCCCTGAATAACACATAAGGTTAATCTTAGTGGAAACTGAGGATCCCGTGTGTATGAGTTCTCTTGGGCTCCCATAGCAGCAGCAATGGGAAGGCGTGACGTCACTGTCCTGGAGTGGAGGCTAAAGTCCAGGATCAAGAAGCCTCAGGGCCTCTGACTTGCAGACCGTCTTCCATGTATCCTCACAGGAAGTTCCTCTGTCCCCCTCCCCTCCTGCTCTTCCCCTCTCTTCCTCCCCCCATCCTTCTGCTCTTCTTCGTGTGTGCAGGTGCATTTGGCGGACCGAGGCCAATCTCAGGTGTTTTCCACAGTAGCTATCCACTTTGTTTTTTGAGCCCAGGCCCCTCACTAAACCTGAAGCATATACCACCACATCTGGCTCTAAAAAATGTTTTATTTTTATTTTACTTTATGTGTATGGGTGTTTTGCCTTCATGTATGTTTATGCACAACATACATGCAATGCCCAGAGGGACAAGAAGATGTCAGATACCCTGAATCTGGAGTTACTGACAGCTGTGAGCTGCTATGTGGATGCTGGGAATGGAACCTGGGTCCTCTGGAAGAGCAACCAATGCTCTTAACTGCTGAGCCATCTTTCCAGCCCCATGGCTTGTATAAATGCCTGGTTCTGAGGATGATACTCTGGTTCTTCTGCTTGTGTGCAAAGCACTTTACCAGCTGAGATATCTCCCCAGCCCTTGACTCTGTTATTTCTAGGACAGTTGTTGTGAATGAAGAGGTTACTTTCTGTAAACAGGGGCATCTGGGTAGGCTAAACTTCTGAATCCTAGTGCAGCATCCTTTGATCTGAAGGGATAGTTCGTGGTTGTTTGTTTATTGAGACAAGACCTCACAGCCCAGGTAGGCCTGTACTGTGCTACAGAGCCAAGGATGACCTTGAACTCCCGATCCTTCTTTCTCTACCATCTAGGTGCTTGGGATCACAGGCATGAGTCACCACACCCAGATCTGAAGGGATGGCTCTTGTTTGTCATGTTCAGTACATAATCTTAGTGAAACATGACGACAAGCTTTGTTACCCACATACATGGAACCCTTGTCAACATTTAACTGGTATAATGTATTTTCAGTGGGTGTTCCTGCTCCTGGGAACTGCAGGGTAGTGGTAGCAGCATCACATGTGGGTGGAGTTAACATGACTCACTGTACTTCAGACACCCCTGTCCTGTTAGATCCTCTGCTATCTATGTTGTACTTTGGGTTCTGTGAAATGCTAAAAATAGCTTGAAAATTGCTAGTGCAATATACATGGATGATTCATAGTCTTCTCCCCCTGCCATGGCTTCCATTCTGTGTATCCCCTGGGGATACAACTAATGTTAATATTAGCCTGAGCAACACATAATTAGGAAAATAAATCTACTGAAAAAAGTAATATAGCATAAATTAAATAAATTAAATATAAATCAAATCAGATATAAAACAATGTATTCAATTATCCACATCACTACCTCCTCTCACCGAGCTATTTGAGTTGAAGCTCATTTTCCTCCTAGGCCAGATCAGAGCCCAGAGCCACGAGCTGAGACCACCCTTGGAAAGGTGGTACCTGACCTACTTTTCACTGGGTGCCTGGGACATTTGCTAAAGGTGCTGTCCTTGAGGCCAGCTCAGTTTTAGACTCAGAGAACCTGTCTGTTTTAATACGTAAATTCATGAACTAGTTTTTTAGTGTGTTTGGGAATATATATTGTGCTATTAAATATATATATTAATACATAAATACAACAGCACAACCTATTGTGCTGTTAAATGCTCAAAGGTTCTATTATGTGGAGAGCCATTGACTAAGAGGGTACTAGCCTATGCGCTGGGGACGCAGCTCAGTTGGTAGGATGCCTGCATAGTATGCGGAAAGGACTACATTTGACCTCTACCACCCCAAAAACTTAGTGTCGTGGTGCACTCTTGTAACCCCAGCACCTAGGACACAGAGACATGAGGATCAGGATTTCAAGGTCATCCTGAGCTATATTGTGAGTTCAAGGCTAGCCTGATCTGTGTGAAACCCTGTCAAAAAGCAAAACAAGCAAGCAAAGGAAAATGTCCTGCTTGAACAGACTCCAGTGAGCCCGGGAGAGGAAGGGACACTCTTGCTGAAGAAGGTTACAAGTGTGATCGCAGACTCCAGAGCCAGTGCAGCTTCTGGAGCCAAGCCATGCTCACATGTTCTGCCCCTCTCTCCAGCAGCCCACGCAGTCTGGTCTGTCTTGCTCTCCACATAAGCTGACGCCCAGATTCACCTTCCCTCAATGTCCTGTCTCCATCTAGCCGAGGTCTGAAGTGCTCCAGGCTACCCCCCATACCTATCTGTGCACTCAGGTTTGCCACATGGTGACTCCTGACTCAGAAGAGGCTGTGGCCATGTGCCTTGCTCCTCGCCTGTGCTGGTCATCTGGGTTTGGGTTGATTTCACTCTCACCAGTGGACCCTCATCTGGTACAGGTTACAAGTGAGAATGCCGGCAGGTGCCTGCCCCAGTCTCTAGGAGCTTGCAACCCCAGCTTGCCTAGGCTTCAGAAATCACAAATGTGTAGAGATGATAGCATCCCCCAGCAGTTCTCATAGCTGGAGAAGAACCCCAACATACATCTACTGATGGTAGCTTATCTCTAAATTATTCTTTGCTATCGCTGCTGTGGAAGACTTTTCTGTAACTCCCCCCCACACACACACACATAGACCTGGAAACTGGGACCTTTTCCTCTTGCAGACTGCCCTGTATTAAGCGAGCAGCCCCTCCTTGCAGCTGTTATACTGTCTTGCCCTCCTAGCAGCCATGAGTGGTTGAGGGCAGGAGCTGTGCCTTGTGCTCTGAGCCCTGCATAACTGACTGCCCTGAGGTGTTGGAAGAATAAGCAAGGCGTAAGTCCATGGAGCGTTGGGCTCTAGACAGGGTGTTCTCATTGCTCCAGTGTGCCCAATCCCTGAGCTCTTCTTGTGAGGGAGTGAACCCAGCAGATGGATGCTGTTCACATGGAACTTACAGTTTGGGGAGACATTGCATGAATAAACCAGTATATGAAGAAAAGTACTCAGGAGAAAAAGAACCTGAGACTCACAGGCGCGTCCAACCTTTTACCTTATGGCAGGCACTATTGTCTACAAGGTTCATGCAACACATTGCAAAAGTGTCCCATAGTGTTTTAAGTAACTTTATGATTGTGTGTTGGGGCATTCATAGTTATCTTGATGGGCCACAGTTAGAGACACCCGGGAAAGGAATGCCAGCTGACTTAGTCATTCTTGAGAAACATGAGAGATGTGTGTCTGTTTGCTCTCACTGAGGCTCAATGCAGAGGCACTGGCATCCCTTCCTTCTTGGATTGTTGACCTGCCCACTCAAATGCCAACAGTTCCCTGCCACTCTGGTGGCCCACTCCTTTAGGAAGCTGGTTACAGGGCTCTGGGTTTTCTGTAATCAGGGCGGCTCCTTCCATCGCTGCTATGGAAATGAAGACCGATTGTGTGTGCCTGGTTGACTTGGAATTCTCTAGGTGGACCAGACTGGCTTCACAGAAAGCCGCCTGCCTCTGCCTCCCAAGTGCTGGAATCAAATGTGTGCTGCTATGCCTGGCTTGCTTGTTTTTGCGACAGGCCTGGAACTCACCAGGTAAGCTAGGCTGGGTGGCTGTGAACCCCAGGGATCCGCCTGTCTCCATATCCTCAGGGCCGGACTACAAATGCTTCCCACTATGCCTGGCTTGTTTATGTGGGTTCTGGGAATCAA
>CABHPH010129041.1:3630-46973 GCA_902168325.1 Peromyscus nudipes | reverse complement strand
TAAGACCTTAAAGCAAACAGTGTCCTACAAGGATTGCCCCGATCTTCAGACGCCTAAAATGTGTACTAAAAGGTAAGCAAAGGGTGTGTCATGGAATTCTGACCCTTCTGTGAGATTTTGGTTTTAATACATAAAAGTATTCTGTGTTGTTATCTCATTCAATGAATACCAAACATGAAAAAGTAACAGGGGGAGCAAATCTCCAGGTGTCTTTTTACATGAAAAAAAAATCATTTATTCAACTTTCAGTGGTACTGCTGTGATCAGCTCACATGCCCATTTCCACCAGCAAAATTAAGATTTCACTTTTCAGGAAATGAAGATTGACAATTAAGATTTCCAACAACTCTTCGCCTAATTGCTGATAGAATATCACAACTCATCTCCCTTTTTCATCTAGAAACACTGAGGTTCAAGTGAAATCTATTCTTGGAACTAGATGAGGATCTCAGAGGAGAGGGGAAGTATTGTTTTGTGAAAGAGGAGGTTTACTGCTGAATTCTCATTTTCTTTTGACAAGCCTGTTCTGTACAGACCAGACCCATTTTCTTTTCTGACCTACTCGGTCCATCTCAAATATTATCTTAGACGGAACCCAGACAACACAAATGTTCCTTTGCCCATCAGACCAAGGGTACAAGCAGTGATGCTCTAACTAATGGGTAGCCTTAATGTATTGCACAGTTGGCTGTGGGAAAGTATTCAGAAAGAAACCCGACCTGGGATGATTCTAAAGGCTCCCCCAGTCTTATAACTGTGGAAAGTTTCTAGGTGGAAACATAAGCAGTGAGCTTGAAATTTCCTGAGTCAATAAATTGAATTTGGAGCCTTTCTATCAGGCAAGGTTTATCCTTGTAGATGAAAGCATGCTGTTAAGGCACACTCAGAGAAATCATTTACTAGAAAAAAAAAATCGCCTTTCAGCAAGCTCATTTGGTTCTGAGCACTAAGCAGAAGAGTATAGGCTCTTGCCCAAAGCAAAAGAATCCATTCTCTAGAACAGTATTACAGGGTGTGTTGTGTAGCATAGCTGATCTCCGAATATAAAGGACAGTCTGCACAATAGACAAGACGGGGAGTGTGGTGTGTGTGTGTGGTGTGTGTGTGTGTGTGTGTGTGTGTGCACGCGCGCGCATGCTTTCTATCAATCAACTCTAAATATAGATAATAGAAGGCCTGGTGTTTGAAAATGGTTTTCTGTAAGTGGTGATGGATTTAAACTGATCCCTGCACACTGTTGCACTGGTAACCAAGGGAAACAAGATGGCTCTTTAGCATCAGAAATGCTGTCTGTAGACCTGAAATCAACGGAAGCTTAAATACTTCCATTATGGCATAGAGGAATTCATAGTCACACACACACACACACACACACACACACACACACACACACACACTTTCACATACTCATTGTATATGTTTGTATTTAATTCATTCTTTGAGATTCAACCTCAGAAATCATGAAAAGCACTCATTCTTTCTAGCATAATTCATATTCTGAGGCAAAAAGGTTTCTTTACTTTCTCCGTATTATTTTTAAACAACTGATCCCCTCCTGGAATCATCTTACAAAAGACCCCACGTCACTCAACAATCATCGACTATTAATTAGGGACTCTTGGAGCCATTGAGAATAGACTCTCTCTATGGAGAGGGTAGGAAACAAAGGTATCAGGCGGCATGTTGCTGATGTTTCAAAATAACATCTCCTGCCTCTGGTTACAATGTTTTACTTTGGGGAGGAAACAAGACACCAACAGAGAAAAATGACCGTCTAGCGCCTTATGTGTATTGTCACATAACAGCGTGGTACTTCACAAGGCTCCATGCTGAGCCTGGGTTTGAGACCGGGCCATTTCACTGTATTCAGCCCTGCGACTTTGCTTCTATGTGTTACTTACTTTCTCTCAGTTTTCTTACTCATAAAAGAGAATTAGAGTTCGAGGCCAGCCTGGGCTACCAAGTGAGCTCCAGGAAAGGCGCAAAGCTACACCGAGAAACCCTGTCTCGAAAAACCAAAAAAAAAAAAAAAGAGAGAGAGAGAGAGAGAGAGAGAGAGAGAGAGAATTAGTAAGACTACTTCATGCTTTTGCGTATTAGATGAGGCATGTAGAAACACTTTTGGGGGGAGCAGAGTTGGGGTTGAATAAAGATGTTTTAAAATTCACTTAGGCTTGAGGTTTAAGAGAAAGGCAGGCTCTCAGAAGAAAGTAGGACACGCCTTGAAAGCACAGGCCTGGGCTTTGTAAAGAGCCGCAGAAAGTAAGGCTTTCTCAAAGGTGAGTGCAAGGTCTTCAATAGGGAGTTGCCCCAGGCTATTAGTAGTTGCTTTCCACAAACTGATGATAAGAGCCTATTGCTGAATACAACACTTACATATCTTGTTGAACACAGGGAAGTCAAGCTGGTGTCTAACGAGAGCCTTCACACCTACTGATTAATGTTTATAGTTCTGGAAGGTCCTCTGCATGCTACCGGAGGAAAACAGTAAGCACCAATGCAACTACAAAAACCTCCAATCTACCACGATGAGCTGCCTGCAGGATCTGTTGGTGCAATGGCGGTATAAACATTGTTAGAGGGACCAGCCACTGTCTGATTGGATTCAAGGCCAATGAGATGGAACCTATGCCTGACACTGCTCGGGTGGCCATGAACCTGAAACTAGATAGGCCGTAGACCAAAGGAAAAACCAAACTGTTATTCTGCTATAGAAACATAGCAATCGGTGCTGGAGAGATGGCTCAGAGGTTAAGAGCACTGACTGCTCTTCCAGAGGTCCTGAGTTCAATTCCTGGCACCCACATGGTGGCTCACAGCCATCTATAATGAGATCTGGTGCCCTCTTCTGGTGTGCAAGGTTACATGGAGGCAGAATGTTGTATACATAATAAATAAATAAATAAATAAATCTAGAAAAGAAAAGAAAGAAAGAAAGAAAGATAGCAATAAAAATGACCCCTAATGACATTCTGCTATACCCAGCGTCTCACCCAGCCATCATCAGATAGGCTTCCTCCCACAGTTGATAGGAACTAATACTAAGGCCCACAACTGGACAAGGTGCAGAGAATAAGAGACCTTGGAACACTCAGTCCTAAAAGGGATGTCCTCTGGAAACCCCTCCCCTCGGGGCTCAGGAAACTATGCGAAAGAGGAGGCAGAAAGAGTGTAAGAGCCAGAGGGGATGGAGGCCGTGAAGGAAACAGTGTCTTCCAGACAAAAGAGGACTGAGGAACATATGGACTCTCAGAGACTGTAGCAGCAGAGACAGGTCCTGCACAGGTCCAAACCAAGTCTGGTTCCAGGGCTGAGAGAGAGAAGTGAACATGAGCTCCCATCTCTAACCAGGAAACGCTCTCTAACTGACAACAGCTTGCAAGGGGAAAATCGGTGTTCTTCAATAGTGTCTCACTGGGTACACAAACCACACTTGAGGGCACACCCTTTGCCCAGCAGTAGATGGCCAACGCAAAATGAACTCAGTGGTATTTTTGTAGACTTTTTTTTAATTTATATCTCATATTGCTTTGTTTGGGCATTTTTACCTTACCAGTCTTTTGCTTATATATTATAGTTTTCAATTTTGTGTTTTTATGGTTGTGTGTGTGTGTGCCTGTCTGCATGTGTATGTATTTCTCATGCTTTTTCTTTGTGATCTTTTGTTGTTTTATTGTTTTTTTATTTGCCTGTTTGTTTCCTAAAAAGAGAATTCATGGAGTCAGAAGGGTAGGGAGGTGGGGAAGATATGGGAGGAGACGAGGGAAGGGACACTGTGACCAGAACATGTTGTATGAAATAAACTATTTTCTATAAAAAGAAGAGAGAGTCGCTAGAAAAACACTTCTGAAACTGAGAAACATAAAAACGTTAGTTCTTACAGTCATCTGCAATTTTCAATGCTGGACCTAATTTTAAAATAGTTAATAAAAACTCATGTAAGTCAATTCTTATTCACGACAACACATGATTAGGAATTGTGTTCTATGTACACCCTACCTTCTCTAAACCACAATTAGGCAAAGGGGACTTGGGAAAAAAGAGAGCGAAAATTCCAAAGTGGAATAGGACTTACTGTTCCTTGGCTCATTCATAGATATGTAATTTCTTCTTCCACAGGGCCCAGCTGTCCTCGGTCTCAGGAGGAGCCTTTCCCAAGCTTCCCAGCATGGAGAGGCTCTTCTGAGATTGGAGGCAGAAGGAAGGGAGAACTTCTCTCTTTCTCCTCCTCCCCACAGAATCTGGGTGATGTTTCTGTGGGAAGTCACAGCATTTCCCTTGTTAAAGTTCCAGCTTCTTCCTGGTCACCCTGGCCTGTAGTAATAATGCTTTCTCCTTTTGTTCCTCCAGCCTAGGAATGAGGATGGCCTCCTGGCGCTGCTAATTTCTTGGATCCGTTTTCAGCATCTGAGGTCTTTTGTCACAGTTCTCTGTTCTAGAATTGCTCTATTTTTAAAAAGTACACTGGTTTGAGCGTTTTAATGGAACACTAGTATTCTCATGTCTTAGTTAAAGCTCCTTCAAAGACAGACAACAGAAACTTTCTATGGGTAGTTTATGCAAAACAAAGAACTTGTATAGCGACGTCCATCTGAAGGCACAGGAACCAGACTAGCTCTCGGGCCTATGCAATGGGGATTTCCAGACCATTCCCAGGAGCCTTGTCTCAGTGCCTTTTTGTTCCACATGTAGAATTCCTGAGCGGAGCTGGCTGCCCCGTCTCAGAGCAACCATCCCTAACTTCCTACCCACAGCCATGGTTCTTGAGGTGTGGGTCCTTAGAGCAATAACACTGCCATCATTTCAGAACCCATGGGTACAAATGCCACGGCCAGCAACCACAGGCTGCATTCCATCAGGGCCTCTAGCTGTTTCTAACAGACATGATAGTACTCCAGGACCTCCTGTATGGTAAGGAGATGGTGCGACTCAGGTATGACAACTCAGGACCTATCTCTGTGTGCTGGGAGCCTTCCCAGAAGGCCAGCAGCATTGTGAACCTCACAGTGACTGCAAGTGATACTAGGTAAAGCTGGTAGATCGGTCAGGGTCTTCACGGTAAAATATGGTTCCTGCGGAGGGAGGGGGACTTTGTGACGCCCTGGGCCAACAATTCAACTTAGCCTCTGCAAAGGGTATGTGGAAAAGGTTCGTTTGACTGCGAATGGGTAACTAGAAATGCTGAAGGATGGAGCAAGGGAGGTGGGATCACATGGGAAGATAAGACCAGCCAGTCAAAGTAGTTCCATCAGGCACAGAAAGAGGGAGGAGAAAACAGCTTCAGTCACCCAAAACCGCGTGACCAGTCTCTGAATGGTCCCCAGGACGTTTGGGAAGACGTCCCCTGCCACCCACACCCTTCACGTAACTCAGCTGCCCTCCTTGCCAGCTGCTTCACATCTGGCTAACTCATCTACAAAACCTATACTGCTTAAGTTTTAGGCAACTGACGCTGTGTGGCTACTTTAAATTAATTAAAATTGACAAAAGGGACTAGAGAGATGGCTCAGTGGCTAAGAGTGCTGACTGCTTTTGCAGAGGACCTAGGGTTTAATTACCCAGCACCCACATAAAAGACCATGGCCCTTTAGAACTCCACTCCCAGGAGATCTGATGCCCTCTTCTGGCCACTGTAGGCACTGCATGCATGTGGCGCACAGACGTACATATAGGCAAAACACACATACATATAAAATAAAATGAATAAAATGTTAAAACTGTTCCTCCGTAAAAAAAATAGCCATGCTTTCATGTTCTCAATCACCACATGAGACCAGTGGCTACTATACTGGAGAAGTATTCTAACAGAAGTATTCTCATCATTTCTAAAATGGATAGCCCTGCTCGACATCCCTTTACCCACAGATTTTTAATCTTACCACACTCCTTGGTCTTTCTCAGTAGAGAGAAGGCAATGGGGAGGGGAGGAAAAGAAAAAAAATACAGCTTATCATTTTAAACTATAACATACGTAAATCACTGGCAGTAAATCACTAAAAAGACACATAACGCCAAAGGAAAATGGCCAATATTTTTGTTCAGGCAACACACACACACACACACACACACACACACACACACACACACAGCTACTGTACATATTCAGAGGTACTCAAGCTTAGTGGGAATTATAAAGACCCAATTGGATAATACATAGGGCAAACTGACGTCATAATGGAACAAGCTGAGATATGCCCCATACAGCTTCATTTGAAAATAATGGGCTGCCTTACAAGTCATAGTAACCAGGCCTTCCTATCCAGAAATTAAAATTGAAAATTAACAAGTGACATTCATATGAAAACGGGTGGACTTTCTAAAATGATGTTGAATGAAGTCTATATATAATATGATTGGACTTACATAAAACAATTCAAAGAAGCAAAGGTATCTTCGGAGGATGTGTAGAGTGGGGAGCACAAAGGAGGTCTCTGAGGTGCTGATATTTTTCAAGTTTTTTCATTTGAGTGCTGTTTACATTTTATAAAAATCCCTTATGCTGTACATTTGCGACTTATCCACATTTATGTATGTACCTTGGATGAAAATAAAACATTACATAATCAAAACCAAGCCAGACTATTTTAAGACTATTCCCTCAAGAAATTACTTTATGGAAAAGCTAGGTATAGTGGCATGCCTGTAACCCCAGCCCTTGAGAGACTCAACCAGAATTCCAAGTTCAAAGCCTGTCTGAGGTACAGCAAGACCAGAGATACAGTCAAGGAGGAGGAAGAGGAGGATAGTAGGGCCACAAGGGGAGCAAAAAGAGGCAAGAGCAGGAAGAAGAAAATTATTCCATGGATCCAAGGACTGTGCAGAGTCCAAGAGAACCAGTAAGTCTTGCCACTGGGAAAATAAAGGCCCCCGAATTCCAGACAGTGTGAGAGATTGGCTCAGGGACATCTGCTGGTCTGCCATGTATCGGAATGATTTCTCAAGGCTCTTGATCCTCACGTTCATACTCTTTGCTGCAGAACTTTGGCCTTGCAGGAACTGGAGTGGCAATGGCCTTATGGTACCTCAGCCAGGGAGGTAGGCAAGTAGGCGAATAGAGTCCTTGTGCTGTACCTAAACCTTTCAAAAACCAGCAAGTATGGTGTTCTGTGGCCTCCAGAGGACCTTCCTTTACAGCAGTGGAGATCGACTCAGACGGCACCCCGGTCTTCCTGGACCAGATGCCACTGCCTTTGAGTCTCCCCCAGAACTCACCCTCTTCCGTTGCTCCTGCCACAGTAGTTCTGCGAACAATTCCCAAGTTTCTGCAGAAGAGGATCTTGGTTCTTGTCCCTGGAATTAACAGTGGCGTATTAGGAAATATTTGAAATAAAGATTGCCTATTGCCCACGCACAAAAACTATTTTCTGCATTGTGAGATCCATGTTTATTGGGTTTTCCTAATTGTGGTAGTTATTTGTGTTCTTTGCAGAGAATTTAGAAAATGCTGCTGCTTAAGCTTTAAATCATCTATAATCCTACAAATCAGAGAGAAATATGTCTCCCCATTCCTTTCATTGAATTTAACACAATTAGTCCTTGACCCCTACATGGTATCTTAGCATGTGAAGGCCATCTCTTATAAAATGAACTATTTCTAACTTTTGGGCATTATCAATAATTTTGTTATGCATCACACATCAACTTTTTTGTCTTTGTTGTTGTTGTTGTTGTTTTCCGGTAGGGTGTCATGTAGCCCAGGTAGCCTTGAGCTCAATATGTAGCCAAGGATGACCGTGAACTCCTGATCTGCCTGCTCCTACCTCCTAAAATGCAAGGGTCACAGACATGTGCCACCATAGCAAGCTATGATTTGTCCTCCAAAGCAGAGATACAGAGTAACAGCAAAGTATTTCAGTATTTGAAAATCTGTTGCCCAAATACCCAGCTATTTGCTGCATTACTTATGGATGTTAAGGTTGATGTGCCCATTACCTTACATGGAGGTTCGGTGTCCTCTCTGAGAGAACTGAGTCGTGCCCCAGAAGAAACATAAACTGAGACAAATTATAATGTCAATGCGCGGTTGAGAGAATAGTCAGGGAGGAAAGGATGTCCAGGAGAAAGGGAAGAACTCCTTATACTGCCTAATTTCCTGGCCCTCTCGGCCCTGCTGGTATATCGGTCTGCTATGGCTGGGAACCAAAGCACCATGTAATATTGCCACACACAGTCGACGCCTGACTATGGGTAGGTCCTCCTGGGGGCTGGGAGGCAAGGCTAAGGTTTGTCCCTTCTCACTAGTTCATGGCTGACCATACCCTCTATTCGTTTCATCCCGCTGTCTGCCCTGCGTGTGTGTCTGTCTCTGTGGCCAAGCTCACCCCTTTTATAACGACTCTAGTTGTACTTGTTGACTCGAACTTGGCTACCTTTATTATTCACGATAAGGTCATTCTTTCTAAGATCTGGGACAGAAGTTAACTGGCAACAACCCAAATCACAATGGTATGATCCCAAATCACAATGGTATGATCCCAAATCACAATGGTATGATCCCAAATCACAATGGTATGATCCCAAATCACAATGGTATGATCCCACAGACGTTTGAGCCATAGGGTCTTATCAGGAAGTATGATATGATCTCAAATCAGAAAACAGCCACCTAAAACTTCTCATAAAAATAACACAAGTGGAAAAGACACAGTGCCCCCAGATGATGTGGAAGCTGGAGGCCGAGTGTGAAGGGTTTGAAGGTGGAGGTCTGCCCTCCAGGCACACAGTCCTGCCACCCCTGGTCAGGAGTCCTCAGATGAAGCTCAGCTGAGCTTCCCATGGTGAAAAGTCCCTGGCTGTACATTTTAAACAAACCATTCCAAGTTAGCTTTCAAAACATCCCCTGCCAAGGGTGTCATACACTTTTCATTTTCTTTTTCTCTTTAAGCATCTAGCCTCAGCATGAGCTCTTTAACCCTAACATGGACAGTCTGTGTGAGGCAGAACTTGGAATACAAGTTAAAGATGGGCTGCACTTTTGGAGGAGAGAAAGAATTCTGTTTACTTTTGTTTGGGTTTTTGCTGGGAATTATCCTGGCAGATGTATTCAGTTTTGTGCAGAAGTATTACACTGTGTAGGATTTGTATGAGAGCCGTGTTTCACAGCGGGTTACACTAGCATTTAGGCACTGGATTTGAAGATTAGGGGCGACTTTAGTCCTGTCCTACATGAGAACCCGATGATGGGGAATTTCTCATGGAAAAGCCACACTTTAATACAATATGTCACAGCGTATTATCATCGTGAGAGTATTTTCTCTTCACCAAACTGTGATTGTAACCTTTCCTCCTGGGATTGTCTATGCCCTCTCCCTGAGTCTCAAGCTCCTAAAATAATATTTTGGATTGTCAGAAGACCAGCCATCCAGAGAAAGAGGAAGGGGCGGGCTTTGGAATGCTTTATTCTGGCTCTGTCTGCTCGCAAGTGACAGGTTTTCTGCTCTGGGATTTATGTTATTGTTTTAGAAAATTACTCCCCTTTTAATTTAAACATGGTTAAATCAAGCAAATACAACCTCATTACTTTTTACATATGTGAAACAGTGATTCAGAATAACAGGCTCATCTCCCTCTTGACTTCTGCATGTACATTAACTACATCTGAAGCTGTGCTACCTTTGGCAATGAGCCTACCAGCATTTGAGAGTCTAGTAGCTTTGAGTAAGGTCAACACTAGGGTGGGAATTTCCCAAGAAAACCCAGATGGTTCAGAGATGAGTATGGGCTTTAAAGAAAGTTTGGTTGTGTCCTAGATCTGACAGTGACAGATTCTGTATAGCCATCATTTCAGGAAGTCTTTTCCAATACAGATCCCTACTTAATCTGATGTTAATAGAGTTCCCTGTTCAAATCAGATTGGTGTTAATAGACCACTGGTTTATCGTGGCACTGGCCCATGAAGAGCTATTGTCAAATTTCAGGAGATTTGTGAACCAGTGGCTAAGGAAATCAAAATTAAAAATTAAACAAATAACCAAGTAGGAAAACACATGCCTGTAATCCCAGCACCCAAGAGGCAGAGGTAAGAAGATTGAAAGTTTGAAGCTACTTTGTGCTAAATAGTAAGACCATGTCTTAAATAGAAATCATGGAAGGGAAGTGAAATCTCTTCGGTAGAATGTTTGTGTGGGCCTGGGATTAAGTCCCCAGTTTTTTGATGATGATGAAGGTGCTGCTGCTGCTGATCATCATGATGATGATGATGAGCAAAGATTGAAAGCTCAGTAGTGAAGTCTTATGTCCTGGTCTGCTCTCTGTTGCTGTGATAAACACTGTGACCCAAAGCAACTTGGGAAGGAAAGAGTTTATTTTAGTTTGCAAGTTACAGTTCTTTGTTGAGAGAAGCTAAAGCGGGAACGCAAGACAGGAACTCAAGGCAGGAACTCACTCAAGGCGGGAACCCGGAGCAGAAACTATGGAGGGACACCACTTACTGTTAGGCTTACTGTCTACCATCCATTTGGCTGGACCCTTGCCCAGGTATGGCACTGCTCAAGCGGGCTGGGCCCTACCACATCAATTATCAATCAAGACAGTCAAGACGTGGCCCTAGGCCAATCTGATCTAGGAAACCCCTCAACTAAGATTCCCTCTTACCCAGGTGACTCTTTGTTGTGTTGAGTTGACAATAAAAACTAAACAGTACACCTTGTAAGCACAAAGACCCAAGTTCAATCCTTAGGATTTATATTTAAAACAAAAAATTACATGCTTATAGCCCAGCCCTAGGGAGGAGTTGAATCGTGCTGATTCCTGGGGATTGCTGGCTAGGCAATGTAGCCTATTTGGTGAGTTCTAGACCAGAGAGAGACTCTGTCTCACACAAAACAAAACAAAAACCAGGTGGAAAAGTCCTGAGGAACAACACCAGACATTGTCCACCAGCCTCCTTACACATGTATACACTCACGCACACACACCTGCACACACACATACACATAAACATACACACACACAATAATAATGATGATAATAACAATTACATCTTTCAAAACCAGAAGTAATAAATACTCCAGATTTGTCACTTGATCATTGTTACTACCTTAAATGTTACCTATGCTTTTGTGCTCCTTCTGAATCAGAAATGATGAAGATAGATAAACAATGTGCTGTGGCAGTCTCTTAGAGATAGTGAGTGACCTGTGGGAGCCCGTTTTCAGGTTCCTCGTGACTTTACCCAGCATGTCCACATAGAGGATGATTAGGATCACGGGCCTGAGTGCAGGTGTTTGAGATGGTCTGCACTTGGTTGTGCTGGGGGAGGAGGTCATTTGCTCCACCCCTTGGTGTCTCTATAAATACCCTGGGGCAGAGACAGTCGGGGCGTTGGAATAGGTTCCAGGCCCTCTCGAGGCTATCCTTTATTTTCTATCTGTTTCTCTCCGCAATATTCTCCGCAATAAATCCTTCTATCTAATATTTCCTGCTGCTCACACTCAAGAAAACTCTGGGGAACTGTGGGGTTGATGGGTAAATGCCCCACAGTCACCTTTACATTCAGTGACATTACTTGGTAGTACAGGCTCTATCATGACTGGGATAGTTACACCACAGAAATCTGTAAAGGCTACAAGTGAGGGTTCCCCTCAGACCCAATGCTTAGCATTACTGGCCTCTGCATCCCCAAACTTCTAATGAAGAGTATAAACCTCATCCCATTGCTATGCAGTTATCTGCATTTTTCTCTTATGACTTCGTTTGGCCGTTGATGTGTAGAAACGGAGATTCCAAGAATGTGTCACTGTGCACGACACATGTGGGCAGAAGTAAGGGTGGCGTTAGATGAGGTACCCAGAGAGCCCAGTTCCTCATTGCATTTAAAAGATCAGAATTTTCTCAAAGGGAAAAGGAGAGCGTAGTGATGGGTTAGCAGAGGTTGTCGATTTCAAACCAGCAAGAGAAGGAAGTCAGCTTGAGGGTGATGCAGGTGGGTATCAGACTGAATAGGGGACGAATTCTGGAATAACTATAATTCACTGAGCCGTGTGCTCACACAGCGGCTTAGAAAAGGGCTCCACAAGCTGTGCTTAGAAATGTTTTCATTAGCATACAAACGGCGACAAAGAGCACGAAGAGTTTGAGCAAATGAAATGCTTCCACTTAAAGGACCATGTTTATTCTGGGACAAAGCTAATTACCTTGAGTAATAAAACAACTTTACAAGAAGTTGTGGTCTATTGGAGGATGCAATTATATAACCTATTTATCTATCATCCATTTTAGCTTCTATCCTAAAATTGATTTTCTCCCCATTTTTCCCTGTTTGTATTATTTCCCTTCTTTCTAGAAAGAGAGAGAGAGAAAGAGAGAGAGAGAGAGAGAGAGAGAGAGAGAGAGAGAGAGAGAGAGAGAGAGGGAGGGGGGGAGGGGGGGGGGGGGGGGGGGGGTGGGGGGAGAAGGAGGAAGGGAGGAAGGAAGGAAGGAAGGAAGGAAGGAAGGAAGGAAGGAAGGAAGGAAGGAAGGAAGGAAATCAGTGTTATAAATAGTGGTCAAGCTCCCAGGCCAGACTGGAAGAGCAAATACATGCCAGGTCAGATGGAACTGTTAGCATTGGTTACCTTGGAAGTCTGGTGGCAGGGACAGGTCTGTCCTTGAAGGAATGAAAGGTCAATGAGAGGACCTGGCGTAGGTTTGCCCTCACTTGAGACAAGAGATGGTGCCCTGGGAAACTTCAGCCAGGTGAAGTTTGCCCTCACCACCTCTCTCACCTGTCTTCTGGCTTATTTTCTCAGCATCTGGTAATGTCGGCATGGTTGAAAGTCAAGGACATGGCCACTTGGCTCTCGGACTTTTGCTCCACAGCCCCACTCTCGTCGTCCTCAGAGACCTGTTCTCACAGCACTGTGCATTCTCCACTACAGCCCCTGCAGATCTGTCCACACTCTGGAACTTACTCTACTCCGGGTTTTCAAAATTGCTTGCTCCCTGCCCTCGAGTCACCCATCCGTTCTTCCAACCCAGCTCATCTCAGGTGTCGTTGAGCAAATGTATACAAATATTTGAATGACAAATGCCTAGTTTTCCGGAACCATTTGATATTTTTTAAGGAATATTGCAGACATAAATTGTCTTTAATTGGCAATATGACAGGAGATATTTGGCAGATCATCTTCATATCTATGGCATCACTGTAGGGCAGGCAGATCATCTTCATATCTATGGCATCACTGTATTAGTTTATTCTCTCCTGTCCCTTTCTTTGCTCTTCTGTGTAATGTCCGTCTCTTTGCTACTGATTTCATTTAATATTGTGTCCATGTGTGCAATTGTGTGTGTGTGTGTGTGTGTGTGATGTAAGTGTGGTTGCCAGGCTTGACATGCGCCTTTACCTGTAAAGCCTTGTTCTTTTTATTTGTTATTTATTTTTTTAAAACACTTATTAATTTTAATGTGCATTAACATTTTGCCTACAAGTATATATGCATACCACATGTGTGTCTGGTGTCCACAGAGGTCAGAATAAGGGTGTTGGATCCCCTGGAACTGGAATTATTAATGGTTGTAAACCACTTTGTGGTTGTTGGGAACAGAGCCACAGTCCTCTGCAAGAACAAACGCTCCTAACCACCGAGTCATCTCTTCAGCCCCAATATGCATGCCATTTACATATATTTCTGTGGCTGTACCATTTTCTAGACTAGACACTCAGGGGTAGAATTATTGGGTCCTCTGCAACAAATACTCTACCACTACTGAACCATCTTTCCAGCCCTGAGCCTCATATTTTGAAATGAGACCTCACTGCGTAGCCCAGGCTGGCCTGGAACTTGAGGATCTGTTCCTGTCTTAGACTCCTAAGCCCTGGGATTATAGAGCTGTACCTCTCTCACTCAGCTGTTAGACTTCTAAGTGCTCTTCAGTAATGAAATGTGTTGAGATTTTGCTGAACATTGCAAATGAAATATTGTGATTTTTCCCAGAATGTTATTCTATGGTGTTTATCTTTTTATTATGTTTTGTTTTATGGAAATGAAAAGAAAGCCCACAAAGCATTTTGGGGGAAAGAATATTGGAATAGTGAGAAGTGAAAGAAGTCCCACAGAGTCACACTTTTAGAGAATTGCTTAATCCTTCAAAATGTGTTTGTTATATTTTTTAACAAATTCCCTTTAACCCACAGATTTTCTATAACTGACCAAAGCTGGATTTTAGCTAATCCTTGTTTTGATAATAGCCCACTGGTTCAAGCAACCCCAGAGGAAGAAATATTTCAAAGTTAAATATTGTAATCTCATAAGCCTTTTTAGGCTTATGCTTTAAAATCTCCATATTCCTCACAAAGATTTTTTTGTAGGAGCTGGAATGCTTCTGGCCAAAAAGGATGGATTAAGTCAAGATGTATGTGTACATACAAAGGCTGGAGGTAGATTACAGATGTGTGCATGCATGCCCGCTTGACCTACTGATCATTGAGGAAGAAGAGCTCAGTTTGAAGTTAAACATACAGAGTTATAACAGGTTTTAGCATTACCCAGTTTAGAATGTGTCTTACTGAGCTCTACAATCCATATTCAGTTGGCAGAGTGCTTGTCTAGCATGAATAAAGCCTGAGTTCGATCCCCAGTGGTGCATAAGAGAGGTGTGGTGATGTGAATCTGTTATCCCAGCACTCGGGAGGAAGAGCAGGAGAATCAGAAGTTCCAAGTCATGAGATATGTGGGACCTATTCTAATAAATAAATAAATAAATAAATAATCAATCTATATTCACATCTCAAATTCTTTCTGTCCAGATTTCCCTTCATAGACCAAGGTTTTTCCTTGTGGTGAATACTGAATGTATATTCTATTTATAATTCTATTCCACTGTTCCCTTTCCTTTAAGGAAATACACTCACTTGAAGTTTTCTGCAAAGCAGAGTGTCTTTGATACTGCATTTCCTTTAGCAGCATTGTTCAGTAATAGCCAGAACTCTATTGTCTTCCCTGGGTCAGCCTTCACTCTTTAGTAATGTGTTCACTGATTAGTGGTGATAGCCCATCTACAAACATGAACACTAATGAAGCTGCATAAGCATCGATGAACAGAAGGGAGCTGGCACTGATGGGGAATGCGATGGATCATCTCTGAAGGAAGCTAGAGCTATTCGCTCCAAAGTGGGCAAGCTGTCATGCAAATCACAGACCGAAACGTAGCCCTGTCCTTGAGGAACTGAGACACTAAGAAGATCAAAGTGAGAGTCTCTCTCATTAGGCCACAGGGAACTCCAACAGAGAAATCTGTTAGCCACCTCAGTGAAAGTTAGAAAGAGGTATTTTGAAAATGGAATCTGTCCTGTTTAAAATAGATTGAAAGACAGTAGCTATTTGCTTGGCAGTACCTGCTTAAGTTTCATTCCTAGAGCGTGACTATCTGATAGTAATATAAGATACACCGATGCCTGTGTACTTCAATGTTGGGGTTTTTACTCTTTCGGGGGACCAGCCACTCAGCTCCCAAATAAATCATTCACGGAGGCTTATTCTTAATTATCAATGCCCAGCCTTAGCTTGGTTTGTTTTTAGCCAGCTTTTCTTAACTTAAATGATCTCATCTACCTTTTGCCTCTGGGGTTTTCCGGTTCTCTTATTTCTGTAAATCTTGCTCTCACTCCGTGGCTTGCTGTGTAGCTGGGTGGCTGATCCCTGATGTCTTTCTCCTTCTCTGGCTGCTTCTCTCTCATTCCTTCTCCCAGAGTTCTCCTTCTATTTATCCTCTCTACCTGCCAGCCCCACCATCCTTTCTCCTGCCTTGCTATTGGCCGTTCAGTTCTTTAGTAAACCATCGGGTGTTTTAGACAGGCACAGTCACACAGCTTCACAGAGTTAAACAAACGCAACATTAACAAAAGTAACACACCTTAAAATAATATTCCCCAACACTTCTTTTGAGGCGTCTTATCTAAAAAAGTGCAAAGGGAGTAAATGGGGGAATTACTGGACAGTGGACACCAAGCTGAGGTTAGGATCCAAGAGCTCTAGTATGCCACAGCAGAGTGGTGACAGACAGTTATGTGCTATGAGTCACAACAGGCTGGAGGAAAGGATTTTCACTATTAAGAAATTACAGGGGCTGGGGAGATGGCTCACAGGGTAAAGTACTTGCCAAGCAGGACTGCCAACTTGGGTTTAACCCACACAGAGGAGGAAGGAGAGAACCAACTCTACAAAACTCTCCATACACACATCATGCATACAATAAATAATGAGTAAAATAAGAAATTTTTTTAAAAAGAAAAGGAATGATGTATGTTTGAGGAGATACCAACACAGCCTATACATACAGAGGAAACATTGTGTGGTAGACCATTAATGTGTAAAATGTTTATGTGTTTATAGATTAAATTTAAAAGCTAAGGTTGGGGCTGCAGAGATGACTCAGGAGTTAAGAATACTGGCTACTCTTGTGGAGGTTTTAAGTCCTGTTCTGAGCACCCACATGGCACCTTACAACTGTCTGTTACTCTAGTTCCAGGGGATCCAGCATCCTCTTCTAGGCTCCACAGGCATGGGGTATATTGATGTACTTATATACACACAGAAAAGGCACTCAGGCACATAAAATAGAAATAAATAAAATCTTAAAAGCTAATATTGCAACTTGTTTCTCTAGCCTCAACAAATATCTGAAGTTTGCCCTATTGTTAAACTGATTTTTTAAATAGATACCATTAAAGTAAGCCAATAATTTAATTTGAAAATGTGCATACAGGAGAAATCAACTTTAACATATTTTGATTAGTCATATACATGATATTATTTTAAGAATTAATAATTTAAGATACAATTTAAGAATTAATAACTAGATAATTCACACTTTTATACAGTCTTCAAAATTAATACATATTTTACACTTACAACATATCTTACTTCAGATTAACCTTATCAAGGGATCAATAACTACAGGAAGCCAGTATTACCATGGGGAGCAGGGCCAGTCTAGAATATTCAACCCAGAGGGGAATGTGTGTACTATAACTCACACTTACTGAAGATTTGAGATATTTCACTTACTCCCTTTCCACCTGCCACAGCCAGAAACTGGTTACAGAGAGGAAGGGACCAGTTTCTTTACACCTCAAAAGTTTTCAGTCTTCCGAGGATCGAGGATCGAGGATCGGTCGGGCAACGCTTGCTATCATCTAAGGAATTTAGGGACCCAAAAAGGGTCCTTTGTGGAAAGCAGCCTTTCTCTGTGATGGATCGGAAGCATTCTTGGCATTCTAGGGAGTCTGATCTATGTTCTCACGTGCTCATCGTCCATTCGGGAGGCCCGGCCTGGCTGTTGGCGCTGTCTCCTCTGTGGTTTGGACCGGGAGGAATTCTCCGGCCCATGCTTCTCTTTCTGTCTGGGACTACCTGAAATAATGTACTCTGGGAGCATTTCCTTCTGCTCTGGCTTTCTTTAATAGGCCAAGGCTCTTCCTCAGCAGTGGAAGCAAGAAGAGGAGGCTCCATCTCTCTGGTGTTTGGGCTTTTCAAAGCCAGCTCACAGGCACCATTGCACACCATACTTGGCAGTCTGCTGAGATGGGCCCTTTAATGAGGAGCCCTCGTTCTGAAAAACCCACAGAGACCTGATAGTTAGACTCTGACAAAGGTTTTCACATCAGTGTGCAAAGGGATCTGTGAGGGTGCCTAGATCTGGGCAAGCTCTATTTTTCAAAATTAATTAATTCATTACATTTATTCCTGAGACAGGATCTTGTGTAGCTCACGCAGTCTCCAACATGAGTGTCCTGGTTGTTGTTGCTTTTTGTTTTTGTTTGTGATTGTAACACAATCTAGAGTTATCTGGGAAGAAGAAACTCAACTGAGCAAACGCCTCCATCAGACTGGCCTGTAGGCAACTTTGTCGTGCATTTTCCTGATTAATGGTTGATGTGGGAGAGCCAAAGCCACTGTGGGCAGTGCCACTCGCGGGCGGGTGGTCTTGAGTGAGCAAGCCGGTGAGCAGCATTCCTCTGTGGCCTCTGAATCAGTTCGGACCTCCAGATTCCTGCTTGGAGTTCCTGCCCTGACTTCCCTCTGTGATGACCAGCTGTCAAATGAAGTAAACTTTTCCTTGTTACAGTCTTTCTCACAGCAGTAGAAATCTAACAGGACACTGTGTATTCTGTGTAACACAGACACCCTTGAAATTATGACCTTCCTACCTTAGCTCTTCCTCCTTCTCCTCTCCCTCCTCCTCCTCCCCCCTCCTCCTCTTCTTCCCCCTCATCATTATCAGCAGCAGCAGCAACATTAATTTTTTTGAGACAGGGTCTCACTGTGTAGCCCAGGTTGGCCTGGAATTCCCTATGCTAATGAACCTGCCCTCAGACTTACAGGGATCCATCTGCCTCTGGTTCCTGATGCTGGGATTAAAAGTCTGTGCCACACCTCTGACACGGAGGTTCATTTTTTTACAAACATTTCTGCTGATTCTGAGCCAAATGGCCTCCCTCTTTACAATTCAGAAATACTGGTGAGCGCTGGAACCCAGGTCCCCAGACAAGGAACCCATAACTTCGTGCCTGGCCTTGCCTTTTACCACAAACTTGTGTTCAGTTTCTTTTGCCCGTTGGAGGATTTGTGGGGGCAGCATGAAATTCAGAGTGTCTGTCTGTGGGAAGGAAGAGCCTTTGGGCAAATATTTATAAAGTGAGAACAGTGTGTGTACAAAATGGAAACCCCAAGCACCACTTGGGAAGGTGAGTTTGCTACTGACCTTTCTTTTCTCTGCATACTTGAGTTTCTAGTTTGTTCATAACTTTATTTTTCATTGATGAGGCTTTCTTTATATAAGCTAGAAAATACAGATAAACAGAAAGTTACCCATAAACTAATTCCTCAGAAATGCTTTTGAATGATCCCCTAACATAACCGTTGTTTGTACTTGCCTTTCTTAAACTTTAATAATTACCCCAAACTTTACTGTAAGCTTACAAACGTCTGCCTCTATTTAGCTTTTTAAATTATTTGTGTGTGTGTGTGTGTGTGTGTGTGTGTGTGTGTGTGTAGGCATGTGCATGTGAAAGTCGGAGGGCAACTTTCCAGACTGGTTGACATTGTACACCTCACTGAGGCAGGACTATCTTGCTCTCTGCCACTGTGCTGTGTGCTCCAGGCTAGCTGACCTAGGGCCTTCTGAGTGACTGTCTCTACTTCCCACCTCGCCTCAGGATCCCTGGGCTTACAGATACATTCCACCGCCTCTGTTTGCTGCTGCTGCTCCTGCTGTTATTGTTACTGGGTTCCGGAGCCTGAGCTCTCCTCGTCAGGCTTGAGAGGTGAGTGCCCTTTTTATAACCTGCTGCCCTGATTCGTACCCCTGTCATCTTGGCCCTGCCTAGAATCACCCACAAAAAGAGTCTCAATTAAAGAACTGTTTTTATCTAGTTAGCTGTTGGGCATGTGCGTGAGGGGTAGTTTTAGTTGGTGACCAATGTAGGAGGGCCCATGTGACCGTGGGTGGGACAGCAGGTGGCCCTGGGCTGAAGAGAGAGTCTGAGTAGGATCCTAAGCCAACTAGGGAGTGAGCTAGCACTTTAGGCTTTCTTCTCTAGGTTCCTAGTTAAGTTCCTGCACTGACTTCCCTCAGTGATGGACCGTGACCTTGACATGTAAACCAAATAAAGCCTTTCCTCCCCTAAGCTAGGTCAGAGTGCTTTACTATAGCAACATGGAGGAAACCAGGACCCCTGCTGGGCCATAGCCCCTCCCCCACGTTGTTTTAGTAACAGTTTTCCTAGGGTATAATTTAATTACCCTCCGCTTTAGAACTTTTAAGAATTTTTCTCATTTTCGTGGTGCTGTGGAGTTAAGCCAAGGCCTGAAACATGTTAAGAGTGTGTTCGGTACCACTGAGCCCCGTTATATTACCTATGTGTATAACGTATATGTTATAACATTTAGGAACAGCTTGTACTGTTTTACAGAAATCATATTGTTCTACTTACACCATTCCGTAATTTGTTCTTCTTCTTCAGTGATGTTTTTAAATCTATTTCCATTCAGTTATCTCTAAGTCAATTTCTTCCCCTGATATTATGACTTCACTATCTCTTATTTACCAGTTTTCTACATATGGAAAATTTAACCTGCTCCTTGACCTCCCACAATGGATTTATGTATTACAAGTAATGTGCAGATATGCATGCCCTTTTAAAGATACCTTTTAATTTTTTTAAAAAGGACTTCTTTATCTTATTTTCTGTGCATGAGTGTTTGCATATATGTCAGTGTCCTACATGTGTGTTTGAATCCCCAGGGACTTACGGGTCTCCACGTGTGTCTGCAGAACTGAACCCGAGTCCTCTATAAGAACAAGTGCTCTTCTCACCAGCCATCTCTCTAACCCCAATGTACACATCCTTTGTGTTTCCCTCTGTGAACGCATATATTCTTCTAAACTCCCAACGACGGGACCAAAGTATTGAGGAAAAGAGTTAAATACAGCAATTAAAAATAGATGGTATCATATTTATCTTCCAATCTGTGTATTTAGCTTTCTGTCAGTAATATAAATTATATATGTCTCATTTCCAGAGTTTTGCCAAAGCTTGCGGTTGAAAAATAAAGTTGTTGACTTCTAGATAAAAGAGACCATATTATTTTACATTATTGCTTTGTAATGGAGATAAGTAAGTTTTTCAATTTTTATTAATGAGTTTTTCAATTTTTTATTAGCTAAATATTTACTTCTATACAATTTTCTAATTATAATCTTAGAATTAGTTCCTATGTGGCCAATGACTACATTTTAAAGGTTTAAAAAAAATTTAGAAATTTCCATTCAAGAATTTTATAACTATTTTTACTTCTATAAAACTATGATAAAATAATCTATTTTCCATGTTATCAAAAAGCTCTGATTACTCATTTTAATCTTATTATTACAAGTTGATCAGAAAAGTGAAAAGTATATGCTGTTTGATTTTTTTTCATATTTCCTGGCAAGATTAGTTTTTTTAATAATACAGTCATACTTTCTTTATAGATCACACTTCATGTTAGCAACTTTTTTAAAAGATTTTATTTTCACTTTAAATTGTATTTGTATGTGTGTGTCTGTTTGTGGTTAGGTACATCCACGCGTGCAGTGCCTGGGGAGACCAGAAGAGGATATTGGATCCTGTGGAGCTAGAGTTACAGGCAGTTGAGATCTGGCTAGCAGGGGCGCTTCAAACCTTTGCAAGAGCAGTATGTGCTCCTAACTTCTAAGCTATCTCTTCAGCCCCTCAACACTTTAAAAAATTAATCAATTATTTAGTGTGCATGTATGTATGAGTACAGGTGTGCGTGTATTTGTAACAGTGTATTGGAGGCTAGAAGACAACCTTCAGGAGTTGGTTCTCTCCTTCCACTGTGGATTCATGCCTCCAACTCTACCTGGTTTGGACTGCAAGCACCTTTACCCTGAGAGTCATCTCCCCAGACAACTTTAACAACTCTTTTTCCCCCCTCTCTTTTTATTTATTCTTTGTATCTTTCACATCCTGCATCTCCATCCTATTCATTTCCCTGTCTCCTTGTATCTGCTCTCTGTCCTTGCAACCTCTCCCCACCACAATAAAATAATAAAATTTAAGAAAAGAAAAAAGAAACAGAAGGAAAGAAATCAGTCTCATCATGGAAGCTGTAGTGTGACACAGTGAGTCATGCAGGAAACTCTTTTATCCGTACATCTTTCCTTGCAAATGTTCATTGCAAGAGTCACTGGTCTGGTTTGAGGCCTCTGGTTTCTGCTGCACTATTGATCCTGGGCCCTCACTGGGACTCATCTAGGATATCCTGCTGTTGCCCTGTGTTGTGGAAATTCTTCAGCTTTGGGTCTGCAAGACCAGTCCCTTCACATGTTCCAGAAGATCACAGATGGGGTAGATGTTGGGGTGGGCCAACTCATAACCCTGGTTCTGGGCCTGGGTAGTTGCAGGGTTGGTCAGCCTGCCAGCTCTCCCTTGTCCTCACCACCAGGGTGAGCTCTCCTGCATTGCTCAGGCTAGTTCACTCCTTACAGTGATGAGCAAGGGGCGGGGCCAGTTCTCCTGCTTTCAAGTCCTGAGAGTCTCCTACACCTTCAGGGCCAGCTCTACTCTGTTGCCCAGGCATGGTGTAGGGGCCACTCTACTGAGTGCTGCAACTGAAGAGGGGTAGGACCATCTCTCCCACTTTTATGACCTCAAGGCCAGCTCTCCCACTTGTCTCAGGTGTTGATGGGTTGGGGGTGGGGTGGTTGGGAGAAGCATCTCTTTCCCCTGCCCATGCTGGCATATGACAGATGAGTAATGGGGACAGCTCTACCGTGCTCACAACTTCAGGACTGGCCCGCCCACACCTCTGCCCATGGGGTTGGCTCTACTGTGCTTCCCAGGCCAGGTGCAGGGCCTGCTCTCCGGAGGGTTGCAGCTGGTGGCAAGCAGGAGCAGCTTTCCCACCCTTATGATCTCAGATCCAGCTCTCTCACCTGCCTCAGGCATTGATGGGGGCGCAGAATTTTCACAGTTCTTATGTTGAGAAGTCCTTTGTTCTACTTACCCACTATCACATAATTTACATATATTTTCCCAATTTTATCTCTTTTAATTCTGTTAATGTCAATTTTACTATATATAAGCTCATAATTTCATATTTAAGTACTGAAATATTGATATATTTGTCCTAGTAATCCATTCAGGTTAGGCAAACCCTATCATTGAAGTATAGCCCCAATTTTATTTATTCTTTTGAGACAGAGTTTGATTAATTGGCTCAGACTGACCTTCAACCCAGTCTGTAGCCCAGGCAGACCTTAAATTTGTCATCCTTCTGCCTCAGCTTCCAAATAGCTGAGATTACAAGTCTGTGCTTACATGCTTGGTTTAATAATAACTCTTATTTCTTTTCTCAACAAGAATATTCATTATGAAAAATGTTAAAAAAATAAATTAAGAGAATAAAATAATGCCTTTGTAATTTTTACCAACTAGAGATAATTATTAACATTTAATGTATATCCCCCCCAGTTTATGTCTATGCTTTTATGAAGCTTATATAACACAGAGCCTAACTATATTGTTTGATGTTTAAGTGACAGCATTCCAATGATTCTTAACTACAACATTGCATGATACTATTTTTAAGGGTTTACCATCATTTATCTAGCCAATCTCTTAATTTTGAACATTTAGATTCTTTCCAAATATGATTACTTTGGCAAGAATGTGTGGTTCCTTGTCAGGGCAAGCAATATTTCACAGAGTCCTTTCTCAACAGGAGAAAGTAGTCTATCTTCAACAAGCGTCAGTTCACTCCAAACCTGGAGGTGTGTGTTGGTATTAACATATCAAGCCGCTTTACCTTTGTGCTTCTCAGTCGTAAGGTATGGGTTTGGGGCTGTGGCACTTGCTCCACTCCCCCCGAGTCCTCAGTCACCAAGACTATCCATGTCTACCCAAGGGTCACAATCAAGTCCCATGTGCTTTCTGTCTTCCAGTACTCTTTCTGATCCTGTGATTCATAGAATGATGTTCTAACTCCAGGCTACATAAGAATTACCAAAAAGGTCTAGTCAGAACACAGACCGCCTGCTCTAACCCCATGACTTCTGATCCAGCAGGTCTTGGTGGCACCCGAGGGTTTGCCTCGCTGACAGCTTTCCAGATGCTACAGATGCTGCTGGGCCTGGGGACCAGGCTTTGAGAACCAGTGGCTTAAGCTTTCTCCCCGCAAACCAGCACACGGCAGTTACTTCCCAGCCTAAGTCCTTTTATGGTTTCCTCCTGTCTACAGGACAAAGTCCAGACTCCTTGGCAAGACACTCAAGTCTTTTATGCTCTGGCCTTGAGCTGTTTTTCTCCAGATTCACTCTTCAGGATTCAGCTAGCTCCTCAGCTCTGTGCAGCAGGATGCTGACCTGTTCGCACATTGTCAACCGGCCTTTTGCCTTCTGGGAAGGGCAGGAGGAGGATGGTAGGAAAGAGGCTATTGTCTGTTTTCCCTGGGCTCCTTGCCTCTGCTTTTTCAAAATGGTGTTATTCCTCAGATCCATACAGACTGGGCTCTTCCCTGCAGTTACAGTACTCATCGAGTTCTGGTCATTTTCTGTTTTATTAGTTCTACCAGGCCAATGGATCATAATGACCCAGGGTGTTGCTGTTTCCAGGCAAGCTTTACCATCCCCTTTGGGTCCCCCTTAACTCAGCTCACACCTCTATGGACAATCTATTAGATTGTCAATCAAGTTTCTCCTCATCAGTTGCTTTTCTCTTGCTTTCAAGCCTCTGGCTGATCCAAGCATTCGATTTGCTTCCCAGACCCATTGGCACTAACCTTCCGGCTCCATCACATGCTGGTCACGCGTCTCCCGAACACCAGGGAGTTCACAGGCCTAGCCCTTTCATCGTTCTTTGTGTGAAACTCTTCTCTCCACGCTTTAATACACAGATCAAATGTCAGTTACTCTGTAATGCTTGCCCGCTTCTCATCCAAACATACCCCTTGTTTCCGGTACTCACGTACAATACACTTGGAGAAATGTCACACAGAACTTAAAATTCACATGCTTAAAGTGGCTTTTAGCTACACAGTTATCGCTGTGATCTCATTTGGCAGCATTGGATAAGTCCTATCCACATTAGCACTCACTGCTGACTCTATTATCCTTACCCAAACAGTAACCTCCAATCTACTCTCTTTCTCTGGGCTTTGGCTATTGTAGACATTTTACAATATTCTGTGACTGACTTTATTTACTCAGCACAGTATTTTCGGGGGTCCGTCCATGCTGGACCAAGTTTCAACACTCTAGATGTTCTGGCATGTGTTTATCTTCTCCCTAGTTGACGGACATCACGGTGCTTTCCACTTTGGAGCTATAATGAACAATGTTGGTATAAACACTTGTGTACAGTTTTTGTCTAGACAGATGTTTTCATTTATTTTGTGTAAATACCTAGGAGTGGAATTTCTGGGTCAGATAGCAACTCTGTTTAAATGTTTGAGGAACTGCCGCAGCTCCTCAGAGTGGCTGTACCAGTTTCCATTACCGCCACCCTGCATGCCCCAGCAGTGTACAAAAGCTCCAGTGTTTCCACATCCTGTCCCACAGATGTTATTGTCTGTTTCTAAAATTAGAGCGACACTACTTTGTGTGATGCGGTATTGAATTAGGGTTTTCATTTGCCGCTCCTTGATGACTTGAGAAGGTCAAGCATCTTTTCATTTTGTGTTTATTGGCCATTTTTATGTCTTCTCTGGAGAAATGTCTGTTCAAGAGGTCTTTACATATTCCAGATACAAATCCCTTGTCAGAGTTACATGCTTCGCAATTCCTTTCCTTCCATTGTGTGGGTTGTCATTTCGCTTTCTTGATGACATCCTTTGAAGTACAGAGATATTTAATTTCAGTGACGTCTAACTTACCTGTTTTTTTCCTTGGTTGCTTGTGCTGTTGTTGTGGTAACTAAGAAGGCTTGCTTAACATAAGACATTAATCTTCGAGGATACCATCACAAACTACTAGAGGCTGGATGACTTAAACAACATAAAACATAAAAAAAAAAACATAAAAATATTTTCCCTGGGTTTTGAAGGCAAGGTCAAGATGCTAGAGCAGAGCTGGATTTGGGCATGACCCTTCTTTGTGGCATTTAGGTGACTATCTCCTCACCCAGTTCTCACAGGACCAAAGTGTGTACACCAGAAAGGTATCTTTGGGGGCTCTTTCTTATAAAGACATGGATCCTCTCAGCTAAGGCCCCGCCCTACAAACTCATTGGATCTCCTTTATTTCCTTAAAGGCTCTACTCCAAAAGCAGCCAGAGAGGGAATGAAAGCTTTGCGATGGTTAGTGTTAACTATCAACTTGACAGGTTCTGGCTTCCTGTAGGACACAAGACTCCGGCACACCTGTGAGAGATTAAATAGGTTAGGTTGCTCTCCGAGTGTGCCTGTTGTGGGTTATCTTGATGAGGTTCATTGATAAGGGGAGAGTGATACCATTCTTTGGGCTGAGATTTTAGAGGGAATTTCAAGAGTAACATAAAGCAATGAAGACTTACTCCTGTGCCTTCTGAGAGTTTTTACAGTTTGAGCTATGACATTAAGATCTGTGACCACTTTTCAGTTCATTATTGTATGTGGTATGAGATGGGAGCCCAATTTCCTTCTTTGCTTGCAAATACTCATTTGTTCCAATACCATTTGTTGAAATAACTTTTTTTTTTTCTGAGACAGGGTCTCATTGTGTAGTCCTGGCTGTCCTGGAACTTGCTATGCAGACCAGGCTGGCCTCAAACTCATAGAGATCCACCTGCCTCTGCCTCATGAATGCTGAGATCAAAGGTACTCAATACCATACCCAGCAGATGATGATTCTTGAACTGACTTGGTACCTTGTCTGAAAAATCAACTGAACACAGAGTTAAGGAGTTCTGGGGTTTTCTGTGTGATGTCACTATGGCTCTCATCCTGCTGACTTCGTTCAGTACAATGTAAATGTCTCAGATTGCAGAATCGGACACTTCTGATGATAGCTGAAGGGCTTCATGCTCAACACAAAACAGCACTCAACACATACACAACAAGTACATAGATCTTGTTTTCTAATGTTAAAATATGAATGATCTTTGGGAAATGACATCATTAACCATTAACACGAACCAGTTTACCCAATTGAAAGGTAATAGGAATTGTAGGGAAGGAAACACAGACAAGCAGGTTTCATAGGAGAATTGGTGGCAGGAAGTACCTTCAGCACGTGGATTACCTGTGAAGAAGTGTGCAACAGTACACAAGAACTTTCTGGTGTTAGATCCTTGAAAATCATTTCCCTAAATAAGAATATAGAGGAAGGAATTGAGGGAGGAAACACTCATTTACCAGTTTTACCAAGGGCCAGTCCACTTTGGGGAGTGCAAAAACCAAAGTTATTATAGGAGATTTGGTTATTTAGTTAAAGTAAGACTGTGTGCTTGGGAGATACTTGGTTGTCAATCTAATCAACATTAACATGATGGTTTATTTTATGTGTCAACTTGAATGGGCCATCTGGTTCAGTTGCTTGGTTAAATATATATTTAGAAATGTTCGTGTTTGACTTGGTAAAGGAAGTAAAGTATATTACCATCTACAGTGGTTGAGTGAGGCAGAGTTCACACTCCATTCCCGTGGGACCTCTGAGACGCTAGAATTTTGTGAGTCATTTACAATGTGTATGTGTGGTTGGGTGGGTAGGGGGGTATCTTGTTGGTTCTAGTTTCCTGGGAAGCCTGACTAATATAGAGGTAATGAACAAAATTTAAATCAGACATAGATAGAAACATGATTAAAAAGAACCAGTGTTCTATCACAAATGAAAACAACAATACAATTTTAACATAATGCACAGCTATTTAGTTTTCAGATTCAGGTACTATAAACCAAGATAAATAAAATCTACTTTCTGGGTTTGCCCTTCAAGGTCATTTCTACAGTGCCATCTTCTGGACACGACACACACGGCCTTTGCATTTAGGAACTCTAGTTACCTGCATAAGACCTGTACACGGCCAAGCTAGTAAGATCTGTCAACATTTCCACAGGCAGCCCGAATTGGACTCAGTGGTGACCGAAAAGGAAAAGGAGAGGACATGAAGGGGTAAGGGGAAAACGTTGAGAGTGTCTGGGGACATTGGGAGTGAGGAGTTGGGGCTGCACATGAACAAAACACATTTTTTTATGGATGAAATTATAAAGACTACATAAAAACATTCTTTAAAATGAATAAATAAGTGAATCCAGTCTTTCACCAAATGATCATTTGCACAGACCTTACTGTAAGTATGTAGTAGTTTGAATTGTTACTTGACTACTTGTAGTTCCCTACTGGTTCCCTCATTAAACCACAAATTAAATACATGTTTTCATGGACTTGCTTTATTTTTGCATAAGAGTTATGATTCTGTGTTCTTGCAAAGGCACAGATTCTGTGTTCTTTCACACACACACACACACACACACACACACACACACACACACACACACACACACTAGAAAGAACCCCACACCTTTTGGTCGTATAATTTCATGCATCCAAAGCACTCACAGGATGGGGAACAGTAACTTTCCTATCTAGACGGATGAAAAGGAATTTAGTCTTATCTTTCCATTTTTCTCCCCACCCCCTTTCCATAGGGTCTCATTGCTTATCTCACTCTCAGCTGTTTGGGCCTTGGGTATATTCTTTACCTGTAGATATTTAAGGAAATTTGAGAATCTATGTCACAGGAAGGGGCTTCATTCAGTTTTGCCCTAATGTGAGACTTTTTTTTTTTTTGAGACAGGGTTTCTCTGTGTAGCTTTGGTGACTGTCCTGGATCTCGCTCTGTAGACCAGGGTGACCTCGAACTCACAGAGATCCACCTGGCTCTGTCTCCCGAGTGCTGGGATTAAAGGAGTGCGCCACCACCGCCCGACAGTGAGATTATTTTTTCTCTTTAGATTATTTTTCTTTCTCAACTCTTGCATCTGTGATTCTAAAATTTTAACTTCAAAAGCACGTAACGATTGGCTTTGTAAAGAATGGCTGCTGGCTTGTCTGCCTCTGGCGTGTGCTTTGTATGCTTTTCTCCACTTAGGCAGAGAACTCCTCCAAATGTCTTATAGACATGGGCATATTTTTATCCCTACAGTAATGCTATGTCATTGGTGATTCTTTTTCTATTCTGCAAAGATCAGAAGAAAACATCAACAACTGATAAAATATTCAGCAAGTATTGATAAGCAAAAGAAGAGTCTTCATATTTATGTGTCTATTCAAAGCAGAAAGGTAAATGACAAGGGATCAAGAATGATTAGCAAGGGAGAAGGCTTACCATGTCCCTGGCATAGTGCTAAGTAGATACTTTTTATCCTTAGAGTCATTTCTTAAAAAAAAAATTGATTTATAGAGAAGAAACCGAGGTGCAGAGAGATTAAGCAATTCATCTAAGATAACAATTTTTTGTTAAGATTAGGTCTCTCTGAACCTCAAGCTTGTGCTTTGGTGTTCTCTCGAGAATCAAATGTGTAGTGTTCACCAGGCAGTGGTGACGCATGCCTTTAATCCCAGCACTCAGGAGGCAGAGACAGGTGAGTTCTTTCTGTGAGTTCGAGGCCAGCCTGGTCTACAGAGCAAGTTCCAAGACAGCCAGAGCTACACAGAGAAACTCTGTCTCAAGAGAACCACACCAACAAGAGACAGTATTCAACTCTCGAGGATGTTTGATACCCAGCTCACCTAACTCCCCCATCTTTGCAGGGAGAAGTTTTTGTTCTTAGGATGATGTTCTGCTTTGGAGTCCAGGCTTTCCAAAGAGCCAGCTTCAGTAAATCACTTGTCAGTGAAGTCCTTTACACAAATTTGTTTCCACTCTGGTAAGTGTCTAAAGTGCTCAGGGTATAGTAACTTACAATGTCAACTTCGTATTTTTTATTTATGTACTTTTTATTTTATAAGACAAGATCTCACTATGCAGTCTAAGATGGCCTGGAACTGCTATGTAGTCCAGGCTGGCTTCAAAATCACAAAAATTCACCAGCTTCTGCCTCTTCGATGGGATTAAAGGACTGGGTACAACTAGCACCAACTTCGTTTTTATGAACACAGTTCTTAGCTACAGTAATCAATAGACACACCCTCCTTTGTCTATGGCTGCAGTCAATGCCATCTGCTCATCTTGATTCACACTGAGAAATAGCATTGAACTAGTCTACAAACTGATCAAAGTGAAGAAGAAGAAGAAGAAGAAGAAGAAGAAGAAGAAGAAGAAGAAGAAGCATTTCCACAGCTGTACCTCTTTAACTGCTGCTGTTATTGCCCTGAGTTTATCCCAACATAGCAGATGAAGGAAACAGAATGGGACCCTTTGGTGCCTCACCTTGCCTGGGCCTTACATGGACATTGGCTATGGCACTAAACTCACACATTCAACTTTGCAGGCCTAAATGTTATAAGCAACACTTCAAACATGCAGGAAAGTTCTAGAACTTGTTCCCCCCACCCCAAGCTGTATCTCCATGTAGCTGGACCAGAGCTCTCATCCATAGAATGGAACTCAGGAGCACTTGTGTTAAGAGTCATATTTTTTATTCCCACATCATAGGGCTTTTGGTTCGACTTATTTTGAAATGGATTGCAGTTAAGATATTTGTTAACTAAGCGATATCACCCATGTTCCCATATCTGATTAATGAATTATTACCTTACGCATAGTAATTTTTCTCAAACCAGTAATCATTCAACCTTTTCCTCAGGCATGAAACAGGGTTTATTTCAGGGCTTCTTAAAGGTAAAGGGTATTCTTTTGACAGAGTTAGTCATAAAAGCTAAAATGTATTCATTCCCTTTTCAATTTGTAGATTTAATCCACCATCGAACATTCCTTTCATAAAGAAAATAGCCATGTTAAAAGCAAGTGTTATGAATGTAATACTTCCTCTGGGCACACATGCTAGCCAAAATGCCAAACTATCCTTTTAAAGAAACATTAAGCATTAAGAATGACCAGTTTGTCATTCAGCTGAAGGTTTATGTGTAGAAATATCCCACCCCAGGTAAAGTAAAGGATAACCATGCTACAATCCACAGACCCAGAGAGGCTAGGTAACAAGGAGGGCCCAATGTTGGGGTCAGAGGAGTGTATGATTCTCCCTGGGAAGGGGAAATAGAAGAGATCTCCTGGGTGGACTGGTGCTGGGTGGGGGTGGAAACTTGAGGGATCGAGTTGGGGGGGTGGATGGAGGGGGAGAGTATTGAAAGACATGACTGGAATGGGGGCGGGGCATTTCGGGGTCAGGTAGAAACCTGATGCAAGGGAAACTCCCAGGAATCTACAAGGGTGACCACAGCTAAGACTCCTAGCAATAGTGGATACAGCAGTCTGAACTGGCCATCTCCTGTGATCAGATTGGTGACCACCCCAATTGTCTTCAGAGAGCCTTCATCCAGTAACTGATGGAAACAGATGCAGATCCACAGCCAAACATTAGCCCAAGTTCAGGGAATCCTGCTGAAGAGAGGGAAGAAGGAACGTAAGAGTCAGAGAGGTCAAGGACATCACAAGTAAACCCACAGAAATGATTAACCTGGCCCATAAGACCTCACAGAGTCTGAAGTAACAACCAGGGAGCCTGCATGTGACTAACCTAGGCCCTCTACGTATAGGTGACAGTTGTGTAGCTTGATCTACTTATGGGACTCCTAACAATGGGAGCAGGGGCTGTCCTTAACACTTTGGCTGGCTCTTGGGAATCTATTCCTTATACTGTATTGCCTTGGCCAGCCTTAATACGGGGAGATAATTGTGGGTTGTTTTTACTCGTTTACTCTTTGCCTCTTTTGGGGGGCCCACTACCCAGCTCCCAAATAAGTCACAAATGGAGTCTTATTCTTTCTTATGAATGCCTGGCCTGAGCTTGGCTTATTTCTAGCCAGCTTTCCTTAACTTTAATTATCCCATCTACCTTTTGCCTCTGGGCTTTTATCTTTATCCTGTATACCTTTCTTTGCTTCTTACTCTGTAGCTGTTGGTATGGAAGCTGGGTGGCTGGACCCTTGAGTCCTCCTTCTTCTCTTGCTTCTAGATCTCCCTCTCCCCAGATTTCTTCTTCAATTTATTCTCTCTGCCTGCCAGCCCCGCCTATCCCTCTCCTGCCTTGCTATAGGCCATCCAACTCTTTATTGACCAATCAGGTATTTTAGACAGGCAAAGTAACACAGCTTCACAGAGTTAAACAAATGCAACATAAGAGAATGTGACACATCTTTTCATCATTAAACAAATGTTCCACAGCATACACACATGTAACCCATCTTAAAATAAGATTCTACAACAGGGGAGGTGCTTAGTCTTACAACTTGATATGTTACACATTGTTGATACCCATGGGAGGCCTGCCTCTTTCTGAACAGAAACAGAGGAGTGGAGGGGGATGGGGAGTTGGGGATAGAATGGGAGGAGAGGAGGGAGGAGAAAATGTGGTCAGAATGTATGATAGATAGATAGATAGATAGATAGATAGATAGATAGATAGATAGATAGATAGATAGATAGAATTTAAAAAATATCCCAGCCTAGGCAATATGTCCTGTAATGCAATGGCATATATAGTGTCCCAAGAAGGAGATTTTGGCGGGGGGTGGAGGGGTGGGGGTGGTGGTGGTGGTGGTGACGACTTCTCTCTCCCTCAGTTGGGAGATGAGCTACTCATTCTCAATCACTGGAATGCTGAGAGTGTGCTATTAGGATTCTGAGTCTTGGGTATAATTTATCCGTGTCCCTTTATGTTGGAGAAACGTAACTGCCCAAATGTAGTAGCCATCCCCTATCACTTCTCTAATTTGAACATGTGGCACATATTTGCTATAGAAATCAACGAAATACCGTAGAACTGAAGATTGCTGCCCCAGTGTATTTCCTGGACATTGTGCTCTCATCCTCTCTGTTTGTGTAGAAGCCAATACGTGGAAAATCATCTGTTCTCTTTCTGTCTGGATGTAGAAGTCACACTCCATCCCTCCCTAACCCAGAAAGTTATAAAATCCATAGTGAATTTGTGACCAGGCCATGGTAAGACTTGACACCACCCCTGCTTATGGAGGGGCACATCTCATGCTGTTGCAGGCCCTCCTCTTTCTTCGCCAGCAGAAGGCAAAGTGAGCTGAGTGTCCTGAACCACACTGGACACGGGCATCTTATGTTTTTTTTCTAACAGGCAGGTGGCCCAAATGCAGCCTGTCTCTAGCCTACCCCTGTCTTTTTGTCCCTATAGATGTCGGTCTGTCCTCCTCGAGCTACACACTAGTCCCTTGAGGCTTTGGGGTGAAATATGATGCAAAAGGAGAAAGGAAAATCTTAGATGTGGAACAAAGCCACTTGAGAGCTGTCACATCAGCCTGGGACTTTGATTTGGTGTGTTTGTGTCTTAAACACTGGTTACTATAGCTACCGCAAGCTCTGAATACAAAGGAGCCAGGCAGGGACTTTGGGGGAGACTCGTGTACCATTTTTTTTTCTTTTAGCATTTTGCTTGCACTGAATGTCAAGTCAAGGACCACCTACTTAACCCATGATTAAAGTGAGATTGAAAATACCACCTAATTAGGCACCTGACAATGATGCTCAGAATGAGCTTCCCAGTTTTCTGCAGACGCAGAAGTGTGCACGAAGCAGAACTAATCAGGAGGAGCATCTCAGAAGCACACTGTAAGCTTATTAGCATCGCCACTTATTCATTCAGGTTTATTAATTTGAATTAACAATGGATAGCAATCACCCTGTCTACCTCTTAAATGATTAGGTGAACATTTTCCCATGTCATTAGTGCAAAGGTTTGATTGTAAGCCGTGGAGTATCAAGAAGGAGTTATAAAGACCAGACAAGCTGAAAAACAGCCTGCATGACCTTGGGGTATTTCTGTATTTTATAACTTAACTTCTCTTCAGTGGCCAACACACTGTCTTAAAAGCCACCACACACTCCTGGCTTCCTTTTCAGTGAATGACACCGCACCGGGACCAGAAGCCATACTCTGCAAAAGCCATACACTTGCTTTCATAAAGCCTGTACTGAAAAACTGAACGACGGGGGCATTTATCAAAGACCTCAATGTTCACAGAGAAGCAAAAAGCAAAATGGCCACTCTGGCCCTGATGGAAATGATTACTAATTCAGGAGTTCCCACAAAGAATCCTCTCTCCATGATGCATGGAAAAATTTCCAGAATATAATCTAATAATAGCAAAATAAATAGGAATGCTAAACAAATACTCCAACAAATAAACCCATTGCTCACATCAGTAGTGGAAACTCAGAGTACTGACACTATCTGAGATTCTCCTGTGACCCGGAGCATGTCCAAGCAATGCACCCAATATCGAGGTGTGGAAAGACATTGTGCTTTTCCACAGAAAAGGGTGTGGCTTTCTCGTGATTCCTTGCACAGAGGTGAGTTGCATGTGGATGCTAGCTGAGGCTTGCTCTCCCTTTCTGTCTCTTGTCATAGTTTGCTTCTCTGTGTACTGTTTTTTCACTGTAAACTCTTATTATGCTTCCCTTATAGTCATTAAGCCCGCTATGATGATCAAAAGTTGTTATCTTTCAAATAATTAAAATCTGTGCAAGGATATGTACTAATGACTGAAAAAACACAAACCATGGTCCAGAAAAAAAAAAAAAAACAACCAACTCTAATTATATCACTTGCCATTTTAATTTTGAAATAGTCTTACTATGCAGCCCTGGCTTCTATACTCACAAGGTAGTCCAGGTTGGCCTTGAACTTGGAGCTATCCTCCTGCTTCAGCTTCCCAATCCAGGGAGCACAGGTATGGGCCACCATGCCCACATTTCATTTGCGTTTTCATGACGCTCTTTTAGATAGTTTTGCTATCATATTCATAGCGTACATAAAATAAACATGCAATCTCATTCTTTTCATAAAGAATGAGGCTGTCCCACATGCAATTTTACACTCTTATGTTTTACACGTATGGATTGCTAATATGCAAATGTATTAGTAAATGTGCTTCTGCAGCTTTGTTTTTAAAAGTGATTTTAGGTGGCATTTATTGGAAACAATCTTACTGTGTATCTCAGGCTAGCCTTGAATTTGAGTTGCTCCTTGCTTTTGTCTCCCAGGCGCTGAGACTGTGAGTGAGCACAGACACACCTGGCTACAATTTCACTTTTCATGACTAAACGGTGATCTATAACATAGAACGCAATGTTTAACTAGTTCTCTCTGTGTGTGTGCATGCGTGTGTGTTACATGGTATGTATGTGTGTGTGTGAGCATGCACATGTGTGCATGCACATGCATACAATGGCTAGAAGATGTTGTTGGGTGTCTTCCTCAATCACGGTCTCCGTTTTATATTTTGAGACAAGGTCTCTCAGTGAGCCATTGACTGGCTGACCAATGAGCCCCAGGGAGTCTCTTGACTCCACCCCTCCCCCAGCACTGGGCTTACAGACCCAGACAGCCATATAAAAATTTTTAAGTGGGTGTTGGAGATCTGAATTAAGGTCTTCATGTTTGCACAGTAAGCAATTGACCCCCTGACCTCAGCCCAGGTCAACGAGTTCTTTGTTTTTCCATGTAGTGGAAATATTGAAGAATACACTTTTACTATCAACATTTGCACACATTCTTAAATACAAATAGGTGATTGTTGGTAGACCAGGGCTAGTCTAGTGGAGTCACATCTTCTGAAGGCTCTCTCCTCTCTATCCTATGGCACTACACACAGAGCTGACCTTGACTGTGGTGGTATTGTGTTCCTCAAAATATTGTGCACCGAAATAAACTTATCTAGGGTCAGAGACAGAACAGCCACTAGATACAAAGGCTAGAAAATGGTGGGGCTCACACCTTTAATCCTAGCATTCCAGAAGTAGAAATCCCTCTGGATCTCTGTGAGTTCAAGGCCACATTGGAAACAGCCAGGCATGGTGATACACGCCTTTAATCCCAGAAAGCAGCCTTTAATCCCAGGGAGTAGTGGCAAAAACAGAAAGATATATAAGGCGTGGAGACCAGAAACTAGAAGCATTTGGCTGGTTAAGCTTTTAGGTTTTGAGCAGCACAGTTCCGCTGAGAGCCATTCGGATATGAGGACACAGAGGCTTCCAGTCTGAGGAAACAAGATCAGCTGAGAAGTTGGCCAGGTGAGGTTAGCTGTGGCTTGTTCTGCTTCTCTGATTTTCCAGCATTCACCCCAATACCTGGCTCCAGGTTTGATTTTATTAATAAGACCTTGTAAGATTCCTGCTACACTTGACCTTGGGCTTTGCAGTCATTTCTACCTCAGCAAGTCTCGACAATCAGGAATTGTGCCTCCGCTAGGGATGCGAGAAGAGGGACCAGAAGCTTTGGCTGGGTAAAACGTTTTTATTAATGGAAAATTCCAGCCCTGTTCCTTGTAGTGAACAACAAAAATACGCTCCAGACACCAAAGTGACAGAAAAAAATACTATTCATAAGAAAAGACGAATTGTGGGGAATAAAGCGTCAAGGTCAGATGATCTTCTAAGAAGGTACACGGAAGAAGGGAGCCCCTCCCATGAGAGACCCGCCGTCAGCCCTGAAATCCAAACGTTCATGGGACACCTCAGGTCCTTCTGAGATCTGCAGATCTCCTTGATCTTTCTGCCTGCGGTGTTTGGAGATGTTTACAGTAACTGTAAAGCAAGGCTTGCCTTTCAGGAAAGGAATACGCGGTAACTTGACCCCAGAAAGCTTTCTGCCCTGGGCTTTTAAAAGAGCTAGGAGGAGTGCCTCCACCCCACCCCCATGGCGTCTCTCCAGGAAGGGAAGGAAGATGGGAAATGCATTCAGTTACTTTGTAAGGGAGACCCGGCACTGCAGTGGGCAGTCCCCTGCTGCTGTCTCCGTTGCTTCTGCCCAACCTCATGGCAGGTTCATTAGTACCCAGTTTTACAGAAGAGGAAAACTGAAATTCTGAGAGTGAGAAAACCTTACTGCTAATTGTATAGTTAGCTGATGACAGACTAGCTGTACACAGTTCTGTCAGACTTCAAATCCCATATGTCTTCTTCTAGACTTACACATTTGAAAAACTTTCCCTAGGACTGTAGTACCCAGATCTGGGTAATTATTCTTTGCTATAAAGCTCATGCCTTGACTAGCTAGACAAAGGTGCACTTGTGAGTCCTCAGATTCTAAACACAAGGTCGTTCCTGGCTTGAATAAAATCCACCTGGACCAGTGACTGCAAAGGCAGGTCTTATCACCTGTGTACTTGGGAAGGGGAGTAAGATGGGATCCTTAAACTAGAGGCTGTTTATTGCCCAGGCCTTCTAGAATAGTAGGTTTGGTTGGTTCCGTAATTGGGTAGGGTAGACCCTCATTTTCTATTGCTAGAGAGAACTTAGAGATGGCCCATAAAGTTCTGATTCAAAGGGGTGTCAAATAAGAGTGAAATGTTGTTTCTCTGCATATTCCAGTATTCTAATCAAGCGATGATAACAATGATGATGAAAATATCAAAAAGTGACAATAGAACTGAGGTTTACTTAGCTCTCATCACGTGTGTTACATGTCTTGTTACTGTTACAAAATTCCCTGACCAGAGCAACTTAAGGAAAGAAGCGTACAGTCCATCAAGGCAAAGAAGCCGTGGGTGGCTGGAGCCTGAAGCAGCTAATCACAATGTATCTGCTCTCAGGGGCAAACAGAGAAAGCCAGGTCTTGATTAGACTTTCTCTTTTCATTCAGCCCAGGACCTTAGACCCACGGAATGGTGCTGTCCACAGTTAAAGAGGGTCTTCCCAGGTCCGTTAACCTAATCAAAATATCCCTCACGGGCATGCCCAGATGTAGAGAGCTGTAGCATGAATCTTAAAAAGTTCTTATTAATAAAATCAAACCTGAGGCCAGTTATTGGGGTGAACACTGGAAGGTCAGAGAGACAGAATAAGCCACAGCTATCTCACCTCACCGGATCCTCAGCTGGTCTTGTTTCCTCAGACTGGATGCCCCGAGCCCTCATCCAGAATGGGTCTCAGCTGAACTGCTGCTAGAAGCCTGAAAGCTTAACCAGCCACATTCTTCTCCAGGCCAAAGGCTTCTCCAGGCCAAAGGCCTGCTCAGGCCAAATGCCTCTAGTTTCTGGTCCTCACGCCTTATATATCTTTCTGCTTTCTACCACCACTCCCTGGGATTAAAGGTGTGGCTTTCTGGGATTAAAGGCGTAGGTCACCATGCTTGGGTGTATCCTTGAACACATGAATTTCTGCCTCTGGAATGCTAGGATTAAAGGCGTATGCTACCACTGCCTAACCTCTATGTTTAATATTGTGGCTGTCCTGTTCTCTGACCCCAGATAAGTTTATTAGCATACACAATATTTTGGGGAACACAATACCACCACAGAGAGCAGTCCTCAGAGGCTCGTCTTCTAAGTGGTCCTGTCAAGTTGATGACAGATATGAACTATCACACGACAAGATAGATAGTCTCCAATGTTTCGCACATATTCTGGCACCAATCAGGGCACTGCAGTTCATTTCAACCACCTAAAATTGGTCCAAAACTAACGAGATAAGGATTCACCTCTCCAAAAGGCTCCTCTAAATTCAGATGCCAGCTTTACTTTGGGAACCTAATCTACCCACACTTCTTGATGACTTGCCACAAATTTGGGGGTTCCCATCACCCTTTCTGGTTTGATATTCATGAGAGCAGCTCACAGAATTCAGAAAAGCCCTGTGCTTGGGCCTATGATTTTATTATAAAGGATACAAATCAGACTAACCAAATGAAGAGACACCAAGGACTGACCGGGAGGGTTTTGAGTGTGGAGGTCCCATGTACACTCCCCGTGGAATCAGGTGTGACATTCTCGGGGAACATTAATGGACTCACCATCCAGGAAGACCACCGAGCTCTGGTGTCATTACCTATTGAGTTACTGAATCCGTGTCTGAATTCAATCTTGAGCCCCCTCCCCTCCCTAGAAGTCAGAGGGTGGGCTGATAATCACAGGACTCAAAGAAAGGCCACCCCTCTAATCACATGGCTGGCTTTCCTCACAGCCATCCCCCATCCGCGGCCTCTACATCTCACTACTATAAACTCATGTATGAACTGGGGGAGGGGCTCATGTATATGAAGATAGCCCAATCCCTTGGGAAATTCCAAAGATTTTAGGTAAATCCTATATTTTCACAATGTAAATAAATTTTTCATTTTCCCTTCAAAGCATACTATGAGGTAAAAAAAAATTATAGTTAAGAAAATTAATGCTTTCAAGATCTAGAGATAAGATAATCAGTAGAGCTAAACTCAAACTCAGATTTCCTTAATATCAAAGACTACACTTGGTCTGTCTTAGTCCGTGATATTATCTCATATGTGAGCACCCAATGATTCTAAAGAACGCTTATACATGAGCACGTGTAACATGCGTGCATGTGTTCTGAAGCTTATGATCCTTAACTGCTGTGGGAGAGAATGCTGGTTGGATCCCAGTGTCCATTGTCCTTTGCCCAGGGATGCCATTAAGCTGTTGTGTCCTGTCCAGTGTTAGAATGACATTTCCCAGAAGCACAAGCAAATGTACCACATGGAGTTTCGGGAAGATGCCCTTGCTCAAGAGACTGGCTGCCTTCTACTTTCTCGAATCCCCTCTTCCCAAAAGCTGGAACAGGGACTGGTACCAGTGGTGGGTATACCACCAATCCTAAGGTGAAGAGCTATGTTTATACACAGTGGGTATGTGCAAAATCAAAGCAATAAGTGTTAGGATCCTGCACTCACTCGGCCGGGTTTTACGTCTTACATCATCAGCGGGCGACTGTGTCTCCTCCTTAAAAAGCCACACTCTCTGCGCCTCTCTGTGCCTCTCTTCCTGTGTTTCCTCTCTGCCAGATCTGGCTCCCCGCTCCCTTTTCCTCCATTAAAGCTCTAAAAACTAATATTGGGTTCTGCCGTGACCCGTGACTCTTCCACCGATCAACCAGCCGTTCATCATTTCAATATGGTCTTGGAGCAGGGCCCCCCACTTAACTCAGGACATTCACCTCTCCTTGGGCCGAATGGAGAGAAAGGAAAATATTTTCATCTTCTCTAAGGCTCTGTGTTCTAACCAGCACTATTGCTAATGTGAAGATGTTGCTGTAGGCTTGTTAGCATGGCTAGTCATAGACACAGTGCCACTCATCAGTTCAGCTTTACAGGTCACCCCTTATTCAGCTTTGGGATCAACAGTCTCTACAGCAGTGGTTCTCAACCTGTGGGTCATGTCCCTCTTGGGGGTGGCACATCAGATATTTACATGACGATTCCTAACAGTAGCAAAATTACAGTTATGAAGTAGCCATGAAGTAATTTTATGGTTGGAGGTCACCACAACATGAGGAACTGTATTCAAGGGTTGTAGCGTTAGGAAGACTGAAGACCGCTGGGCTAGAGTAACTATGGGTTGTTGGTCCCGATCTGCCCTCTTTGTTCCTTGAAATGCTTGTGTGGTGACTTACTAGTCCGTAGGGTGAGGTTCTTATTCTTCTGTAGCCCTGGAAGTCTGTCAGATGACAGTTAAGTTCTCCTGACAAATGTCACGGCCGCGGGAGGTGAGGGGACACTGCCATAAATTGCCCTGTCTTACAGTAATTCAGACTAACACTTAAAGGCTGCATGGCTGACCTCAATTTGTACTTGGATCACTCAGTTTCATGGAATGTCTCTGGAGCAGGGTTTGAGCCAGTTTTGCGACTCGTTCTTGGTGTTGATGCTTGCCTGGGACAGGCATCAAGGTCCTTAGTTCTTATTTATTTTTCTATAGATTCAAGCACATTTAAAACTAGACTTTAATCCAGCATGAATATGTCATTGGGAGAGAAAGAGATTGAATGGACTTCAGTTCAAAAATCATAAAACTTGCGACGTCTGCAGTGGCGACAGCAACAGACCCTCAACCAAGAAACAATTGCTTTGATCTTGAAGTTAAGCAGCATTCTGTTTGCTTCCCAGAAGTTTTGTACATTAAAGATGAATATTAACAGCATGCTATGGCTGTGTGTGTGTGTGTGTGTGTGTGTGTGTGTGTGTGTGTGTGTGTGTGTTGGTATGTGCACATGTGTGTACAGATGCTTGAGCCTGTGTATTCACAGAGGCCAGAGGAAGACATCAGGGGTCATGCTCTATCATTATCTACTACCCTTGAGACAGGGTCTCTCCAGAATCTGGAGTTAGGCTGGCCTCCAGCAAGCCCTATGATCTTTGTGGCCCTAACCCACAAACAATTGTGAGGTTGTAGGCATGAGTGCAGCCGAGCTTGGCATTTTGTGAATGCTTAGATCTGAACTCAGGTCTTCATGCTTCTGTAGCAAGCACTGAGCCATCTTTCCAGTGGGGCTGCTTTTTGACTGAATACAATCGAAGACCTAGACACACTCATAAGGCTGGCCTCTGCTTCTTAAGAAGTGGTTTTTAAAAAAGGAATCCTGTGTGTATGATGCCCACTTGTTCATATGTATGGATGTATGTGTGTGCAAGTGTGTGTGCAAATGTATAGATGTGGAGGTCAGAAGTTGACATTGGGTATCTTTCTCAATCATACTCCACTTTTATTTACTGGGTCTGTGTCTCCTACTGAACCCAGAACTAACCAGTTTGCTTTGGATCCCCCCATCACCACTTCCTGAGCACTGGGATTAGGGGCAGCTTGATATGGCTGCCCAACATTTTTCTGGGCATGCTATGGATCTAAACTCCAGTCCTCACAGTTGGCTGGCAAGAGCTTTATCCATGGAGTCATTTCCCCAGCCCCCAAGAAATCATTTAAGGAAGTAGTTTAATTTATCTATATTTGGAACTTAGAGAGGAGTATGGTTGCTTATATGGCTCGGGACTCTCAAGCTACCTGTAGTATTTAAAAACACGAATTCTTATGTGTGTAAGAGAAGATGAAGTGAAGTTAAAGATCAAAGCTATATCAAAGCTTTCTCACCTTCTGTTTGGGTTTCCGAGAGCACTTTCATGGGGGGAGATGAAAGAGCCGCTCTCCCCGGGTCCACATGTAAACTCATCAAAGCACTGTGTTTACATTTGGGAGGCTGAGAGTAAAGAGACAAAGAGCTGTGGATTGGAAGATGTGCAACCAACAAGAAGAGGAAAGGCATCTTAAAAAAAAAAAAAAAAGACAACCCACAAATTCGTGTATGCTTTGGGAACTTGGTGCCCAGTGTAGCACTGGAGAAAGATGGGGCTTAGCAGCCGGTAAGTGGGCACGGAGGCTCCATCCTCATAAACGGCTTAGCATGTTGTCTCAAGAGAGGGTCACTTATTACTAGAGAGGTTTCTCTTACCTGCAGCTCATCCTGGGTTCCACTCTCCCTTGCTGGCTCCTTCTTGCCTTGCCACTTCCTGCTCTGCTGTAATTCAATGCACCAGAGCTAAGCACCTGCCAGCAGTGTCTCTTTGGATTCCTTAGACTCAGAACCATTATGGAAACATGGGCAATAAGCAATAACAATGACAACAACAAAAAATGATGAAGACACTCCCATTTATCCATCACGTGGAAGTGGCCGTGGAGAGGGCCACTGAAAACCTTACTCATATTCTCTCTGTGTCTTTCTCTGTATCTCTGTCTGTCTGTCTCTCTGTATGTCTCTCTGTCTCTCTGTCTGTCTGTCTCAGGTAGCACAGGCTGGCCTCGAACTTGCTATGTAGCTGAGGATGATCTTGGACTCCTTCATGATCCTCTTGCCTCCATGTGTCTAGTGCTGCTCTTATTGTGATTATAGGTCCATACCACTATGCCTGGCTTTTCCCCTTCCTTTTGCATATAACCAAACACATTCCTCTTCTGCAGTGTAACATTAAAACGAATGACTTTAATCAAGCCACACTATATAGATTCCTAAGTAAAGCGAGTGTTTTGAAATGGAGCGGGAACCGTGATAAGGCGGCGTCTTATCTATCTTACTTCATGGGTACTCGGTGACAGTGGTGGCCTGAGAACCTGAGTGGAGCCTTGAGGAGAGGCCTTGCACACAGAAGGCACAGGCTCAGTGCAGACAGTGTCGCACAAACTTCAGCTGAGAGGGGAACAGTCAAGCCTCCTCTTCCTCCAGTGCATTTTACCAAGTGTCTGGTGGGGTCGGAGGGCCAACAATTCCTGGCTTTGCCTGTTATTACCAAACACCTTTGCCTTGGCATCAACTAACAGACTGTAGTCTGGGAGACTAGCATCCACAAAATATATGCTTAGCCTGCTCAGGGCTCCGTGTTCAACCCCTAGGACCTACCACCCCTCCCGCAAAAAGGGAAACAAGCTACCTGTAACGATGCAGAAAAAATCGGGAAATAAGCTTACATTTATAATTATGAATTTAGCATTAAAACAGATTCTGAATGCAGTACTGTTGAGCCACAGAACAGAGGGACCCTGAGTGTTCAGGCCTGACCACCATGCTGAGCAGGTTCCTGGGCCCATGCAGCCGAGAACCAGCCAAGAATTGGACCCCACAGCCAGCATGTGGGGTCCTATAGGTACCATGGGGTGTTGTGGGTCATGGACAGGCAGCTGATCCTAGTCTGGGTGCCCTGCGTCAATGGCAAGTTTAAGAAGGATGATTAAGTAGCCGGCCCTCCACCAGTCTCCATGGCTTCACACCACAGGGTACCTCAGGAACAGCCTGCCCAGGTCTGTGGCACAGATATTACAGCACCAGTGGAAGGCTCTGTGTTAACAAACACTTGACATATCTTGATGCCTGTCTCATTAAACAGCGTTTTCATACTTGCAAACAAACAAATAAACAGGTTAAGACACAGCAAATGCTGGTTTCATGCAGTCTGGTGAATGTGTGTGTTTTGTGTGTGTGTGTGTGTGTGTGTGTGTGTGTGTGTGTGTGTGTG
>CABHPH010129040.1:0-37500 GCA_902168325.1 Peromyscus nudipes | reverse complement strand
TATCGTGTAAATATATATATGTTATTATTGATTCATCAGTTGATGGACATCAAAACCTGGAAACTGCTTTTTAAAATCTGCCGAGAAACTTTATTTTGTAAACTTGGAGTCTGATTTGTTCTAAAGTTTCCAGTCACATTACAAGGGAAAATTTGTTGGACTCCAGGACAAGAAAAATTGATGGCAAGATATTTTAAATGTCACCAGTCGCTCTGCAGGCGTCAGCATGATGTAGTAAAAAGAATATTGCACCAGTGTGGAGGTGGTCTGAATCACAGTTCAGTAACTCTGGGACTTCAACATTGTACCACCTTTGGCAATTTACTTTCTCCTGCCTGTCATCCACCACCCTTTACAACAGCGGGACCTTTGTAGAGCCTGGAAATTCATGTCACAGCCCTGAGTCATCACAAGGGAGACAGAGACCCCTGAGCCGAGCTCCCCATATGTGGATACCTAATTTGGACAAGTTCTTACTCTGAGCTCTGACCCGGATTAATCCAGAAATGTTTCCAGCAAATTGCATTTCATAGATATTTGCTGAAAGCCCACCATATGGCAAACATTGATAAAGTCTTTTAGGGATTTACATAAACCACAAGTTGAGAATTTATGCTGGGTAATCAAGTAGAGAATGCAAAATAATATAAGAGTCACATGTGTTGCAAGGGGAGATTCGGAGAATACTTACAAATGGGTGAAGGCACATGGGATTGCTCTTTGTCAATTCTATGTATGCTAACAGCAAGATGCAAAATAGCTTCCATGTAGACTAATATGCCTCTATATAATACAAAAATCATGTGCAAATTCAAGAAACATTTGGAATCCATTTCTGACTAGAAATATTATAGACAAGATGAAAGTAGGGGGAAAATAACATTTAAGATCAGTCTTGAAACACTATTCACTTCTGCTAGGCAGATCTGGAGAAGGTAGAGGATGCCCATAGGAGCCTACTGAGATAGCACAAAAGCTCTGAGGAAGGACACAGTAGAAAGGAATGGGAACTGCTTCAGTCAACCACAGAAAAGCTATCCATAGATAGCAATTGAGTTTTGGTTGTGGATAAGTCCTAGATCCAAATTTGTGTGTGTGTGTGTGTGTGTGTGTGTGTGTGTGTGTGTGTGTGTGTAATGCATGCACTGTATACATTGCACTGTATACATACACAATATATGAATATTATGTATACTGTGTTCTGCCTGCACTGCTTGCATGCCAGAAGAGGGCACCAGATCTCATTATAGATGGTTTTAAGCCACCATGTGGTTGCTGGGAATTGAATTCAGGACCTCTGGAAGAGTATCAAGTGCTCTTAAGCTCTGAGCCATCTCTCCAGGCCCCTCGATATAAATTCTGACTGCAATCTTACAATGTTATATGTGACCTTGAACAGTAACATAACTCTCTGGGTCTCAAGTTCTTTACTTTTAAAATGGAGATAATGATAGCTAACACCACACACACACACACACACACACACACACACACACACACACACACACCCCTATTACAATTCATAACTGGAATATTTTATAAAGCATTGCTTTAGTTTTAAGAACTCCTAGCAAGGTAGTTAATATCATTTTGGAAATGATAGGCTTTCAAACTCAACATTTTTTGTTTGTTTGTTTCCACCAGGAACAATGTAACTCTTAAGAGGGCGGAGTCTAAAGGAGTTCAATACTTAGCCGATGAAGTCCCCTTTTAAGTTCTGAATTGGCAATTACCCATGGTTCAACTTGAAACATGAGGCTGAGTTTCAAAGAGACAAAACTGTCAAGTTATTGATAACGATGCAGGCATCCAAAGAGATTGTCTTTAATTGCCTGGAGTCGATAGGCTTTCACTTTCAATGGGAGCTAATACTTCACCTTCAGCACTTCATCTCCACAGCTGAACAAGCAAGGACGTTCCTACTGAGAAGAGAGCAGCAAGATTCCAAAGTTTCAGCTAGCTGTGGCTTCCACCCCAAAGGGCCCCTGATGACAGTATAGCATCAGAAATGTATCCCTATCACCAGCCATCACTCTCATTAAGTACTGTGGGCAAACTGTATTAATGATTGTTTTAATGCTGCACTCTCAATCTGTGAGGTTGGTTATGCAGCAATTTCTTAAGAAGTCCCTGGAACATAAGCCACCAGGACAGCTTCTGGCATTCTGCTCCAAAATAAGACAGTTACTAGGAAACCTATTTTCCCTTAGGGAGAAAGAGAAACAGATAGAAGCAGTTGGGAATTTCCCTGAGGATTTAAGAACTGATACAGCCGGTCTTGGTAAAGTGGTGTCTTCTCAGCGCTACACGCAACCCTAGATCCTACCAAAGGCTCCCTAGAGGCTATAGGAGGACAGGCAAGGAGCAGGGAATTTGGGTCTCCATCTGTGCCACTTCGTTCTAGTCTAGAGTGGAAAAGAGCTTATTTCCGGAGTACCCAGGGTCCAGGGGCTTGAGCTACGTCCGGCGTGGGTTATCTGAGGGGAAAAAAAAATCTATGTACACTATGTTCTTATGTCCGTTAACTTTATTCCTTTAAGACAAAATTCTATCGATACAGCTATAGCTCCGTCAAGCATTTAAGGTAGGAATAACACTAGCTCCACCAAGCTCTATATCCGTCTACTTTATTTCTCTGGGATGAAATCCTGTCTCCATAACTACAGTTCTGTCCAGTTTCCTAGCTCACAGTCCTGCTAAGGACTAAACTCCTATGCTTCCAGCCTCATCTTGGTCCTCTGTATCCTCTTTCTCCATCTCTGCTGCTCTCTACTCCTGGCACTCAGAAAACTCTGCCTGAGATCTGCTTACCCTCTATGGAACCTCTGTGGTCCTCTCTTCTCTCTCGCCATTCCATTCTGTCTTTTTCTACAGAAAATGCCTGCCCTTTCTTTCCCTAGGCACACCAGTTCTTTGCCTCCTCAGGAATGTTATTCTACCTCTCACCTTGATATGTAAAAACCTCTTTTGTTCTCAGTCAGTTGCTCTAGAGAGCCTCTAGGCCTCTGGTCAAGGGGATGGTCTGAGCTACATTTGCACAAGAAACAAAGCTATGTGTCTCCTGCCAGCTTGTCTTTACCAGGTACTGGCTCCAGCAGGGAAGTTACCTAGAAGTTCAGCAGGTCTGAAAATATTTGAGCACACAGGAATTTCATAGTAGAAGACAGCTGGAATATTAAAGGCTGGATAGTAACAAATATTCATAATAAATGGCTTGCCTCTTGACAGGCCCCTTGGCTGGTCAAGGTATAGCTTTAATACACAGCTGAATCTCTATAATATATTCTTGCAGCCCTCAAGACTTATTCAGGACACACAAGTGCCTATCAGCTAGGGAAAATGTCTGGTGTAGGGAGTGAAGGAAGTTAAGATTATAGGGAATCAAAAGCAGACATTAGGCCAGTCATGTGTTAGGGTATCTCTAGGAAACAGAATCAGTTGAATCCATAACAGTTCTGAAATAAGCATCCAATTTCTTCTCTAAGTGAAGAACACAATTTGCAGTTGAGAGGGAGAAAAGTCAGAGGAACTACTAGATCGCACTTCCTAGAAGAGGTCCCCACCATGAGGATCCAGGCAGAGTCATGCCAGAGGAAGGATTCTGAAGAGAAATCATGACCAGATCAGAAAAGATGGGAAGAAACTTACGATCTGATTCTAAGCCTAGTTGGCCTCCCAAACTCTTTCAAATAGTCTTGACAAGGGTCAGGGTCTTTGACCACCTTACTCACCTGCACACTAGAGGTGAGACATGGGACCTCATTCCCCATGTTCTTTTTGACCCTCCTATGTTAGGGCCCCCACCCCATAATACTCATCTTTAAGTGCTCATTTTGAACAAACAAATCCCTTGAACCTTAGCTGTAGATAATCTTTCCTTGCTCTCAGATCTGCTTAATTCATGTTATTTATACTCAGTTTGCTGAGTACTTTTTTAAAGCTGTGTCTATCATTCTGAGTCTGTGCTCCTCTTCTTCCCATGAACTCTGAAAGCAATCTCATAAAGCACTAATAAAGCGCTTGTGTATGGGCAGTATCTCAAAACTATGGCTGCAAGTGTGATTAAATTTCATTTTTTATTTGTTTGTATTTAGATAAGGTGTGTGTAGCCCAGATGAGCCTTAAACTCATGATCTTCTTGTCTCAACTGCCTGAGTGCAGGTTTGTCACTATTTTTGACCTTTAACATAAACTTGAACACTTAATAAAGATCTTTACCCGGTTTCCTAAATGTGTTCTATAAAACATGGTCAGGAGCGCTTTCATATGGAAACTTTCTGGAAAGCTATGCAAATACCCCTGGGCTTTGTCACAAACCTACAGAAACAGCAGTTCTAGAAGTGGAGAGTAGGAGCAGGCATTTTTATAAAGTTAGCACGGTGAGGGTTTTGCTCGCAGAATAAAGCCTGAGATGACAGGGCTGGAGGGATGACTCGGTGGTTAAGAGGGCGGACTGCCCTTCTAGAGGATCCAGCTTCAATTCCCAGAACTCACATGGCCACTCACAACCATCCTTAACTTCAGTACCGGGGGAATCTGGCTCCCTTTTCTGGACTCTGAAGGCACTGCACACACTGGTGCACAGCTCTCTGTGTAAGCAATGCCCTAATACACATAAAATAAAAGTAAATAAATCTTAAAAGCTTGAGATGATAGAAGTACCATGTTCATGCTTGTTAAATGAGGCGAAATGTTAAGATGTGAATGGGAAAACAAATACGACAGTTCAAATGTCTGCGTTTAATTTATTTTGGCTATTTAAAATATTTTTATTTTTTCTTTGATCATTTCATACAATGCAGTTAGAGAACACTGACTTTCATTCATCCTCCAAATCCTCCCATATCTCTTTACTTCCTAACTTCCAGTCCTTTTTTTCTACCTCCTGGCCTCCAATGTATGTTGCCTTTATATTTATGTGTGTTGAATCATACCACTGAAGGAGGGTGGATCAACTACAAACCACGCTATTAAAGAAAACTGACTCTCCCTGCCCTAGAAGACATTGAATGACCATAACTCCTCTGGTAGAGGTGTGGTTTCATGAACCCCTCCCACTTCAGCCTAGAGGGTTGACTGGATTAATCCTGTGCAGGCCTTCTATAAATAGCTTCTGTGAGGTTAGGAGCCCTGTCATGTCCAGAAGACAATGTTTTGTACCAGCCCTCTCTGACCTCTGGCTCATATAGTCTTCTCACCCCTTCTTCCATCAAAGTCCTTAAACCTTGAGGCTGGGAAAGTAACACAGATGGTCAGCAAATAACCTGGCTGTTTGGTACCTCTTGCTGGTAATATGGGTAAATTTATCATATAATTTGAACATGGTAATTTGGGGATGAACAGAAGTTCAAATCTGTGTATAAGAGAATGAATAAAATCTGTTCTTTGTTGTTCTCTCTTATTAATGTCCATGTTCTCTACCCCGCTCTTGTTGTGTAGCCACATGAGACAATTATCAACTTATAGAGGAGAATCTGACTTAATCCCCACCATTCATTTTTGATGACAAAGTTTTTATAAGTAGATATACCTTTTGACTTTGAATACTGATAGAATTCTGACCCATGGTGATGAGACTGGTTATCATATAAAGAAGAAAGTAATGAAGATACACTGAAGCTAGATAGCATTTATGATGGTGCTTAAAAGAGATGCTAAATTTATTTGCAAGGCATTTCATTTTATTTTTCAACCCTCCTTCTATTTCTGTCTCTTCAGAGTATGCACCTACAGTTCCTTTCTGTATCACATCGACAAATAGTTGGGTTTTCATCTTAGTAGAATTTAATAAAAGTATATCAAGTTATTACAAAATAAGTACAATGGAACAAAAATAGTATGTTTAAACTACTTAAATAGTAGCACTCATCTATATTCAAGGTGTGCTATGTGGTAATTTGACATATGTATACAGTGTGCAAGGGTTATCACAGTTCAGTTACCTAGCAGATCCATCACCACTCAAACTAAATTACTCAAACTCAAATTAAATCCTTAGACCCTCTACATCTCAAAGTTTGCACTCAGTTACCTTCCTTTTTTCTCTCCTCTTGGCCTCTGACCACTATTCCATTCTGATTCTATGAGTTTGGGTTAATCTAAATTCTATGTATTAATTAGACGATGAAGTGATTTTTCTTGTAGTAGCTGGATTACGTAGTAGAGCATCCTCCAATTTCACTCATGCCATCTCAAATGTCAGGGTCTCCTCTACTTCATGGCTAAATAGCCCATTGTGTATGTATACTACCTGTTCATTACCAATGCATTTGCTGATGGACATTTCAGTTGTTTCCACATCTTAGCTAGTGCAAAACAGGGTACGATGAACACAGGTACAACTACTTTTTTCAAGATAAGACTTTCATATTTCCTCTGGAAATGGACTGAAAGGTGGGATCCCTGCATCACATGGCAATATGTGTTTAACTGCTCTGTTCTGAGGATCCCTTAATTTTCCTACAATGACTCTACCATCTTCATTTCCCACCAGCAATGGAAAAGGTATTCTTTTCCCCACGTATTTTCCAACACTCATCTCTTGTCATTTTGAAGGTAGTCATTGCCTTAAGAAGATGATAGCACATTGTAGTTTTAATTTACATTTCCCTGGTAGTTGGTAATATTGTTTATGCTTCCTACACCTGTTGGCTGTTGAACGTCCTTGTTGGAAAAATGATGGGGGTTATTTGCCACCTCTTGCTATAATAGCAGTGAGTTTATCATATAGTTTGAGCATTTAATTAATTATAATGTGCATGGTTTGCTGGTTTGCAAATATTTGCTTTTTTTCATAAATTATCGCGCATTTTGTTGATTGTTTCCTTTCTTTCATGTACAGAAACAGAAAGTTGATACTGAAAGAGATGGTAAATGTCTGAAGAAATAGATATGTTTGACATCCCTTAAATATCATACTGTGTATATGTACGTATATGTGTGTGTGTGTGTGTGTACCCAAACATCATGTCATCCCACTAACATCTACAATATTTATGCTCTTATGTATCAGTTAAGAAGTAAATATAATTTGAAAATATGGTACCTCAGCAAAACCTGAGTAACAGAGATAGTCTCAAAGAAAGAGCAAAACTGGAGACATCACACTCTGACTTCAAACTATATGACAAAGCTAAAGTAATCAGAACAAGATACTAACATTTAAAAAAACATATAAAGCAATGAATCATAACAAAGAACCCAGAAACAAAACTCACTAATATGGTTCACCAGATTTTGACAAGAGGAACAAGACATATGATGTGGAAAATTATCAATTATTCTGCTGGATGTTCAGATGTGAAGTAATGAACTGAATTCTTGTTTTCTACCATATAAAAATAAACATGAGATGTGTTATAAATAACATCTGAAGCCACTAATATCTTAGAAGAAAACAAGAAAATAGTAGCCCTTTGGCATTGATTTCTGTAATTCTGTAATGAGTTTTTCTTGTTTCATGGTGGGGGGAGAGTGACTTACTTACTGGGGCTGTAACACACAAAAAATGGTTTTCAAAATGAAAGGAAGCCATTTAATGCAGTAAAAGGCTTACAGCCCTAGGTCCCAGGATTTGTCAAGTCTTATTTGTCTTTCTCCATTTCATGTGTCTTGTTTATTTCTTACTTTTAAAATTCTGTGTTTCCTAAGATGAGGAACCAATATTGCGGCTTCATGGGAAGCCCATGAATGCTAAATTCATGTTATTTCTGAGAACCTTCATCATTTATGGAAGAACGCTAGTCCTTTATGAAAACTAATCTTGTAACAGATACCAGGTCATCTGTGATCCATATTTAATGTGCCTTCCCTTTGGAATTCAGTTCCTAAATGTCCCAAGTCACAGACCAGGCATCTAAAAGCCAAAGAGACAGACTGAATGAAAACTATTTAGTTCTGTGTTCATAGAATGTGCTGCTGTTGTTGGCTACTTGATCTCTTGATACTAAATATCTGAGGAAAAATTAGCCATTGTGCCAAAGTGATCTATTCAGTGTCTCCTACAGAAGATGCAGACATAGGAGGTAGGTGTGTTCCAGTTTAGTTGCCACCCGACTTAATCTGGAAGTTTTATATTACTGCAACTATTAATCTAAAGAAACCCATCTCTAATGATTTTATATGGACATAGTGGTGCTTAATAAGCTATATGGACGGCTACATTTTTGTATGTGATATGTCTTTGTTTGTGCTTGAATTTTAAGTAATAGAACTCTTTCCTAAAACTTTGGGTAATTAAAACTCATGTTATTCAGGAATAACTCAATTATACCAAAATACCCCCATGCTATGTGAGCTGAAACACTGCTTGTAATTATTCAACATGCCTTCTATGTTAAATATAGATCCTTGATGTTTTGTCAGATCATTTGGTAGCTACTCATTACCAAGAAACTCCTAGAAAGAATGCAGCAGAAGAACTAAATGCTTAATTATTAAAAAGTTGGTAATTGTGGAAATTGTTTTCAAAAGTGTTCCACAGACATTTCAGTTTCTTTCAATGTATACGGATAAGTGTGTATTCTTAGTCTCAGTTCTTGACTTTGAAACAGGGTAATTTTTTTTGGAGTCTGGATTTCCTCGTTAGAATTCTAGTTCACTTTTCTCCCATTTATTAATTATCTTAGTACATTTTGCTTGGGAGACTTAAAGACCTTTGTATACTAACTAAATACAATATTTTCTTTACTTTCAGTAACTTTCATTTTTTACGGTAATAGAACATTACTTTTTGTGTATGTTTCACTAAATAGACATTTCCAAAGAATAAGTGTCATCTATATAGAAACTATTTTTACACATTTATTCTGGGAGTCTAAATAGCATAGTTTATAATAATTATAAATAATAGCACCACTGTAAGAAAGATGTTTACCCCCACAAGCACAGCCAGATCATGGTTGTCAAACAATTTCAACATAGAATAAATGGGCAGCTATGCAATATTGCAATATCATTCAGAATATAGTGGATATGTACCTTAACAGAGGAAGAATACTTGATAAGCAAGAATGTCCAAAAATAAGGGCAATTAAGAGGTTGAATACAATATTTTAAAACTATAAAAAGGAACACATTACAATTTTATATTGCTGTATTTCAATTTTTAAAAACAATTTATGTAAAATTTTATGTTTTTAATCATTGTGCTTGAAATTTCGAAAGATAATACTAGGTGCCAGTAATAATTAGCTAGTAGATAAAATGTTAAGGTTTTCCTTGAAAAACAACTTTTATGTACAGAACTATAAAAGTAATTAGTAAATAAGTAGATAGAACATAGATGAATAGAAGGAGAAACAGATACATGAAACAGTGAAAAATACATTTTCAAGTTAAATAAAACTTTCATGATCTCAAACTTTCTGAAAAAACAAATAGTATTTTAATGACATCTTTAGTTATGACTCATTATTGTATGAAAGTGAAAAAAAATCAAATGAACTGAACTACTGAATGCAGTCTGTGAGTTTGACCAACTATTAACTTCGTCTTGAAGTTCTGAGGTGACTGAAGTGTAGTTTGGACATTTCCCCAACCTCCCCTTCATGGAGTCTGATTTTCCGTAATTTAACTGACCGTAGTGTGATAACTGGGCTCTATGCTCAGCAATATGTGTTTCCACCATTTAGAGTTATGCTCAAAGTGTGCTAAGGACTCAGAATATGTTTTTAATGAACAAACTGAAAAAATATAATTCAGGGCATGACTTTTTCCTTAGTCCGTATATCCCCTCTGGCTCCTAATGCTAATGATCTTGATTGCTGCTTTACCTTGGCACACAAGTCTCTCTTTTCCTCCTTAACTGTTAGTAAAAGCAATGTCTTCATCAGTTGTCCAAGAAAAGAGAGCAAAGATCATCTTCTAACATCACACCTGGTCTCTGCCAAGGAGTTTGTCAAGCTACAAGAGATATTGGCCATGCCTCTTATCTCTATGACCAAGAGCAATAATCTGGAAAATATCATTGTTTTTCCAATAATATTACTATTATGAAAATATTATTAAAACCCCTGTCACAGCCAGCAAACTGTTTTAAATGCATTTGCATAGACAAAGCAAAGGCAGTTTATAACTCTAATGATCTCATTGCTTATAAGAATCATATGTTAATGACAAATGTGTCATTGATCATTAAACTTGCCAAGTATGTGACTGAGGATCATGCTTACTAAAGTAAGGAACTCATGTGGAATCAGCTACTTAGGCCAGACTATTCTGATCACCATGAGGCCAATTGAGATTTCTTTCTGCAACACCCAACCCTTCCAGAATGGATTAGCAAATAGTCATTGGAAAATACAAACCAAACTAATGAACGCATGAAAGATTCTGAGTATGTACTTTATTTTAAATCTCTGAAGGGCTAGTAGCAATAAACTAAAATTTTGTCCATGCTGATTATGACCTCACAGTTTAAATATGACCTAACAAATCTTTGACAGGACCCATTCTGCCAAATCGAATGAAAGTCCAAGTGAAACCCAGTTTCTTAGCCATCTCGGCTCTCAAATATCTCTGAATTGCTAGCACAATCCTAAGGTGTTTTAAGCAACAAAACACTGAAAGGCGCTGGAAGAGTTAGAGGAATGAAGGGTTCTCTCAGACTTCCAGCTCAATTTGCTTCTCGAGAAAGGTTTGGGTGTGACTTACAGTGAAGGTTATAGACCTCGCCTTGTGGGTGTTCAACAAATGTTAATTGAACTGACTTGAATTGAGACCCAAGTTCAAATCCAATTTAATACCAAAGTAGTGAAAGTTTGGTCAGAGCACAAAGTCACAGCTGACAGGATTGTCTAGGACAGGTATTAGAGCATGTGTGGTGGGAAGGAAGAGGGGGAGATTGGCAGGATGCCTCAAATTAAGTTCCCAGTTCTGAAAGAGTGCTATTTACAGCCCAGAAGTGTCACGACACCTTGCTGCTTTTACAGATACTAAAACATTTTGCTATTTCTTGAAAGTGTCATGATGCGAAAAATCTTTGTCTCTTCCTTTCCCACTCCCCCAAAGATATACCTGCATCCTGTTACACTGAGTTGGGGGTGTCTTCTCAGAGCAAATACAGTAGGTACAGAGATGTTTCTTGAAATCAGAAATTAACTGGCAACAACCCAACCAACTTCCACAAACAAGGACTTCTACAGCTGTTTTCTAGGGACAGTGGAGAAAGGGAAAAACTCAATAGAAAGTAGCAGAGCAATCCACACACAATGTCCATCCTGCTTTAACCAGTACGCTCATATCCCCTGCCCACTGTCCTGTCCACTGTTCTTGAGGACCGCATGGCAAGACAGCAGTTTCCCATGGCCTGTGGTTCTTTCCACTAACTTTTCAAGTGGCTTATTATCCCACAGCATTCTGAAGGCAAAGAACGCATCCCCATAGGCCCTCCATACTCTAGTTCATGCCTTCTCCCCTTCAGGGTCTGCCATTTCTTCCATCTGAAAAGGAGCATGGCATAAAACATCCTGCATCAAATAAGCTTCGCTGCTGCTCCCTTCCTCCTCTCGTGGGACTTCCCAAGAGGTAATAGAATACAGGTAATGACTGTCAAGATGATTAGGACTACTACTGGGATATTTATTCAGTAAACTGTGGGGGTCTCTGCAACCACCATAGGCAGAAAAGTAACACTCTGCACAGCAGGCAAGAGGGTAGTATGGCTCAACACAATTCAGTAGCTGGTGTTGATTCAAACTTCAAGAATCTGACCCCAAGTAGTTTATTTTAGGCATATTTAAGCACAGCACATATTGGTAAAAAAAAAAAAAATTCCTGGTGGATAATTAACTTAACCTCATGTGCACAACAAACCATAAGACATGACCACATTGAAACTTTTTGTAAATTATGTGTAACATCCTCCATAAAGATAGGTTCTGTGGATTGACTGAGAAAAACAACTCATGATAAGGGTCTGTTGGAGGATCTGCTGTGACCACAGAGTGCAAAGGTCACCAGGCTATTAACCACATCCACTCCCAGCCTTCTTAGAAGAAAACAGGTTATGTATCTTTCCCCTTGAAGAGACAATCCTATGTACTTAACATTTCTGGCTCCCCTAGTTCTTATCTATTAGCACAAGGACTTCCATGCCTCCCATAGTGAATTAAAAGAAAACTCATATCTGGAAGCATAATATAACCACATAAAATATTGTTTATCTGTATTTCATTTATCAAATTGTCTTTCCCAAATTATATATAAAAATGTCAGAAATTATTCTATATTTTTTACAAATAGATATACATTATGTATTGGATCTCATTCATGTCTTTCCCTCATCCCCAAATAAATAGTTCAGTACATAGTTCCTGAAAATTTTTCTTAAATCTTTACCAATGTTCTCATCCTGCCAATCATATCCACACAGCAATTCTAAAACATTCCCTCAAATATATCTAAACCAAGGAACAAATATAGCATTCTCTAACTATAATATGACCAAGAGATTATCCAGTCACTAACCTTTGTGCTTAAAATAGATCACTGAGACCCACAGAAATCAAATACTTTGTCCCATGCTTCAAAAATAATTAGTAACAAACCCAGAGCCATTACCTACACATATCTACACGTGAAACTAAAACCAAGTATAAGCAATGTGAGCATAAAAGAAAAAATCTTTTCAGCTTAATATAAAAACACATAGTCTGTTTGCTCAAACCATTAGCTTATCTAGTGCCTCTGTCTTTCACAATACAGTATCCAATTTCTCATGCTCCAAGAACTCAAATAAAGTATGGTATATTTATGGTTTGCACATGACCTTCGTTGAGTGCAATGTGACTTTTGAAACACAGTGTAAACCACACACTCAAGGAAAACATTTTGGAGAAATTTGTGTTAAGGTAAATAAATATCTGCTTGTGAACTGAAAAGTCATATCCAAAGGCATTAATAGAATTGTTTACTGCAGTAAAAGACTTCCTTCACCAAGGCTAAATTCTTCAACCCATTGCTCCATCTTTCTCCTTTGATTTCTCTGGCAACATTGTGAAATCAGTCAATTACACTCCCTGCCTCTGCTTCCCTGGCCCATGTTAATTCTACATGCTGACTTCTTGCTCAAATGTTCTTATAATTTCCTGCCAACACCCAGTGGCTCAGCCTACGTGACGCAGCTTTGACACAGCCTTTCTTGTTCCCACTGCTACTGTATATAGTGATTCCTCTGTCTGTCCCTTGAATAGCCATGCCTTCATGCTTGTGCAGGTAATCTCACTATATACTGTATCACCAAATAGATTGCTGTGGAATCAAAACTGACTTTTACTACTTGCTGAACATGTTATACGAATGACATCCATATAACCTCAGTGTCATCATGACTGGTAGCTCTTCTTTCCTTCTTCTTAGTAAAACTACTAGTCCAGCCTTATCTTGATTACATTTTCTTCTATGCTCCCTGGGTTTTATCATTCAAAAAGTCTGTTGATCCTTCTCCATACCACCTCTTCATCTGCATCATGATTTGTATAAACACTATTGATTATTACTTACCTGAACAAGGGATGCAGAGTTCCAGCCAGTCTTTTGAACCTTCTGTCTCTAGGTTCTAATGGTCTTGTCCTTTGCTGCTGTTGCTGCCCTGTGACAACCTTTAGTAGTTTTCACTTGCCTTCTTAGCAGACTCCAAACTTATATTGACCATGGAAGAACCTATAATCACTATCCTAGACTTAAAACACTCCAACTTGTAAGTTCTGCACTCCATTTTTCCTTATCTGCTCCCTCTTACTTTGCTCAGTCCTTCGCCAACTTTATCTCCCCTTCTCCCCTTTTGCCTTAATTGCTTTCTCATGAATATGATAAAATTGCCTGACAAAAGAAACTCAAGAGAACAGGAGGTTTATTTTGGCTTATAGTGTCAGAGGGACACAGTCTTTGATGGTGGACACAGAAGCAGGCAGGAAAGGCTTGTGGTAGGAGCAAGAGATTGGTGGGTCACATTGCATTCACTCAGGTAGCAGAGCATTAATAGAAAGAAAGGAGGAGAAGTAGAAGTGGGGGGGAGGGAATGTTGTGGGGGGAGGGACTGGGAGGAGAGGCAGGAAGGAGAGGAGACTGTGATTGGGCTGGGAAAAAATAATTAATTAATTTAAAAAAAAAAAACAAAACCTTGGGACTAACTGAAAAGTGCAAAGACCCGCTTTCTCCAGATAGGGTCTACCTCCTAAAGGTCTCACAACCTTCCCAAACAGCAGTATCAGCTGGGGACTAAGAGTTTAAACACCTCAGCCTATACAGGATACTTCCCAGTCAAGTAACAATATCCATTTTATATTGCTATAATACCATAGAACAGAATGACTATAATCGAAAGAAGTTTATTTCTTATAGATCTGGAGGCTAGACCCACAGTCAAGGGCCAAGATTTTGACAGGATTTTTATGTTACACCATTGTTTACTGGAAGTCAGAGGGTGAGAGTGTAAATAAACACAGGTCATAATCAAACTCATATTTATGACAGATCAACTTTCATGATAAAGAACCTATTTGTACAATAGTGACTTTTATCCATTCACAGTGCCATGGCCCTCATGACTTAGTTCCCTCTTGATGTTCCCTCTTAAAACTATTATCTTGAATACTGTTTCCAACTCATTAACTTTGAGGAACACATTCAAAGGACTCAACACAAGTCATTATCAGCTGCGGTTAAAGGGTTCACTGTGTTTCACCTCCGTTCTTTAGTAGATAGGTCAACTCCTTACCCAGGGCCTATGGAGTCCCTTGAAATGTACTTCTGACCATGTTCATAATAACAGGTATGGATTCCCTCATGTGGAATAGGCCCCCAATCTACTGGAGATGCAGTTAGATTCCCTTTTAGGTAGCCATATTGTTGAGACTTCATGGTGTAGCTTCTCTGACAATTCTGGGAGACTCAGTCTCATACCAGACTTCCTGATCCTCTGGCTTTTACAAGGTTTCTGTTCCTCATTTGCGCTCCTTGACTTCAGGTGCGGAAGCTGTGTTGTAGGTGTGTTAGTTTGAGTTGGGAACACAAGATCACTTGTTCTCTGCCTTTTGATGGATTGTGGTTTTTTCTAATGGTTTAATCTGTTGCAAAGAGAAACTCCTTTGGTATGGGATGAGAACTATGCTAATCTTGGGTACAAAGACATACCTAGAATGCAATTGGGAATTATGCTGGTGTAATGAAGTGGTAATTGTAGGTTCTCCAAGATCTGTGACCTCACACCCCTAGGTAGTTGACTAAGTATCCAGTAAAAGGCATAATTTTCCTTTTGTTGAGTGAGCCTTAAGCAATTAGAGAGCTATTGGTTACTGCCAAGATATATGCAATATGTACTATTACACTCTTATGGTTATGGTGCCATGCTGGTCATAGGCTTCATAGCTGAGTAGGACTATTGATTACTTCCCTGTCTTGGAAGCTTGCATTCTTCTGGTACTATGCAAGCTAATCCTCAGCTCAGATACTCTAGGTTCTGTATCTCAAGCACATGGTATCTTCAACAAAAGGTACTTCCCTTCAACATCTGGGAGGCAACCAAAAATAACAGCAATAGCCTATAATGTTTGAGGAAATCTCTTGGACTACCCTGACAAATAATTCTAATAATTTTCCTATGTGGCATTGAGTATTTTGTTAGATAGTCCTTGGCTCTTGGCGGGGAGAGGGGGGGGAGATAGCCTGCTAAAACAGGAAATTTTCATTCAAACTACATACCTACATAAATAAATACATAGACATATGTATTATATGTCATTTTAAGTAAATAAGTAATAGTATGATTCCTTATGACTTTTTCAGACATTCTTACTGTTATTTTACCTCTCTCCCTTTCTTTCTGTCTTGACTTCCCTCCTAAATTAAAGCCTCCCCCATAATTTCCCATTTCCCCCTTCAAAATCACCATTCTCTATTGCTCCCTCCCCAACTCCTTGGTTCCTTTATATTTTCCTGGTTTCTATGGATAACCTGGAAGATATTTTTAGTTGAATGAATCTTACTATTATGTACACTCATGAAACAGGTCTGGAGAAGACTAAAGCCTAGTAAAACCAGAAGATCTAGCAATGGTACAGTTTGCACCACCCTGTGTTTACAATCTTTTGTCTATGTGGACTTCCTATTTTTAATGTATAAGTATACTAGAAATGCAAAACAAGATCTATGTGTCCATTGTTTAGGCTTTAGCCACAAGCTTTCTCTATTCTGTTCACAAAGAACTACTTAGTTATTCTAGAAGCCATCTTGTTATCCTAACCTACATCTTTTTTGATGCACAACTTTTTCTACCTCTTTGGAATCACCTTCACCCATTTCCTGTCAAAACCTTTTCTTAGAAAAAAATAGACTCACACATGCCCAGCTGAATCACATTTTCCTTATCAAGTTTTCCCTTGCTTCTCAATTAGTATATTGTAAAAGTTAAGAGTATTAGCACTGTGCTCAGAAGCCCCAGGCCCAAATAGTTTCCTTTCTCCCATATTTTTCAGTAGTTTTAAGATACAGTTTCATTATATATACCATAGAAATAATCATATTTTTCTCAAAATTTGTTACCAGGTTTAAAATAATGTAATAAAGTATAGTTACTCATTATCACCATAAAGCCACCATAGTATCATCAAAGAATTTCCCATAGAGCCATGTTTTGAGAGTAACAATTTTTCACATTCTCCTTCATATTGTCTTTCTGTAATATAAGATCATGTCTGTCTCAACTACTATATTGGAAACTGCTTAAAGCTCCAGACTATGCTGTTTGCCTTTATAGCCCCTGAAATGCTGATCTCTGATGTAGGCATCTATTACTTGATATATCTGTGTCTAAACTTTCGTATTTTGGAGACAAAGCTGTGGGAAAGCCTCCATTGTGTTACTTGCTAGCACTCCATTTGGGGACAAATTGATCAACATTGCTTAGCTTCATCTCTTTAATAAACCTGGAGAAGTAATCATTTACCCCATGATATTATGGTCACGTTTAGGGAATATGCATAAAATGGTTGATAAAGGAATGATTGTGTAAAAATGATTAAAGTGTTCAAAATACAAATATGCTAGATGCCCCATCCGTCTGTCTTTAAATCAATCCTAGTATTTGAATAAGATATCCTTCTACAATTTTAAAGATGGGTTGTTGCAAAGAGCTCTGGCAAAGGTGGCATGGGCTCTCAACAGGACCCTATGTGGTCTTAAGGGCTCCTTTTATACCTGCAGTCTGACCTTGTACCTCAGAGCATCAGAACCACTTTGATTTCATTCTTCTCTTTGTGAAATAATCTCATTAGAGAAATCGTGCTGCTGAGAAAGCAGGTCACTCAGCTGGGGGCAGCCAAAGAAAGTCTTGCTCCCCTTAGTCATGACCTGCGAGAAGAGTGAAGCATTAGTGAGGGGCCTTGGGATTTGCAGTGTGCCCTGGCCCAGGTTTTCACCAGGGGCTACTGGGAGTTTGGGCCGAAGGAAGAGGAATGAAGGGTTGACTGAGCTGCTGCTGTGGGTGTTAGCATCAATTCTCCACTCCCGGGTAGTAATGAGCTCTCTCCCCATCTGGCAGGGAGTCCCAAGTGGAAGGAGAAAGCAGGGTGCTGCCAAGGGTGATCCTGGCAGTGATATATTTAGAATAAACACCCAACTGGGTTGCTCATCACCTGCAGTCAACAATGACCTTACCACATTGCCTCCAAGAACAAAAGCATTCATTAAGGAATCTAGGACTGACTTCGATTTAAGACTATTTCTTTGTATCCAATTCCTATGAATTTTTCTTGTTTTTATAAACTATGACAGCTCACACAAATCTTGACAGGATATGCTATTATAAGTGTTAAGCTTAGCTTCTCGTCCTGTGTACAGATACAGAGAGGCCCTGGTGACCTTCATGAAACATGCCAAAGGCAAAGTCCTATGATATCACCCCGTGTTAGGTGGAGAAACTTCCAAAGATAGAAGTCTCCATTAATCCCTTCTCATCTCTCAAAGTGGAAAATGCAAGAATTAGCAAGCATGTAGGTCACTAAAGAAATCCTTGGCCTCACTTCAAAGCTGTTCAAACCTAAAGATGCACATGTCCTCATGGTATACTTGGATTAGAAACTGTAAGGTGAACCAAAGTTAAGAAGTAAGGATGGTGAGTGCTAGTCCCATTTGGACTGGGTTTTTCCTTCACATACTTCTTTCTTTTTTACTTATTGTTTCCCAATCTAATTTCACTTAGCCATGTACTTACTAGGATGCAGTAACAGGCAAGTAAACATACCTCCCCACCTTAGGAAAATAGCTACATTGTAGCCACATGATTACTTCTGCAGTTCCAGTATCCCTAGTAAGTAAAGTGAGCAAATAATAGAGCTAAAAACACCTGACACTGTGCCTGTGCCCAACCCACAAAACATGTTCATTAGATCCTCTGCCTTTTTTTATTTTTTCATTTTTTTGTCTTAGATATAGATTCATGTGACACTACAAAAGCTGCATTCTGGTTCTCAGTAGAGACCTTTGTTTTTGAAAGTTTATTATTTATGTGTGTTTATGTGTGCCTGGGTAAGTTCATGTGTACTGTGGGCATGAAGGGGTCTTAAGGAGCCAAAAGAGGCTGTTGGGTCCCCTGGAACCAGAGTTATAGGCATTGTAGCTGCCATGAGGATGCTAGGAACCAAATCCAGGTCCTCAGCAAGAGCCAGAAATGCTCTTAACTCCTGAGCCATTTCTCCAGTGCTCTGGATCTATCTTTTGACAAAATGAGGTTATTTTCTTATTGTAACATACTGAGAAGGGTGTTGCAGAATACTCCTTTATACTGTGTGAAGATGTCTCACTGTGACTGGCTTAATAAAGAGCTGAATGGCCAGTAGCTAGGCAGGAAGAGGTTAGGCAGGACTTCTGGGGACAGAGAGGGCTGGGGAAAAAAGAAAGGCAGGTCAGCAGCCAGATGCAGAGGAAGCAGTATGAGCAGGAGAGATGAGGTAACAAGCCACGCAAAGGAATGTAGATAAAAATAAGTGGGTTAATTTAAGTTATAAGAGCTAGCAGGACAAGCATAAGCTAAGGCCGAGCTTTCATAATTAATAAGTCTTCATATCATTATTTGGGAGCTGGCGGTACAGAGAAAGACTTGCTATAGAAGGGGTCACTGTTTTACCCACACACAACTTCAGATCAAGCTGCAGATTAGATGAACCTAATTAGATTCACTCTCTAAACTACTAGTTATATGGTTAACCTTTTTCTGTTCTCATTTCTAAGTGCTCAAAGGTCCCTGTATTTAACAAAACCTATCTTATGAGACATTCACAAAAAAAATATGGTAAAACAATAGCTCCAAATTATAAGCAGTTATGATGACAGTTTTTATATTAGACACTGTTCTTTCTTGGAATATTGGTGTTCTTAGATGGCCTTGGAATAGGACTCTACTTAATTACCAAAGACTTAAACAGTAGAAGTTCACAGAGTCCAGAATAGAAGGCAGAAATTATTCACTTACATCCTTTCATGTTACCTAAAGTTTATTGTTGCTTAATTAGAACAATCTCTATGTATTTCAGGGGGAGCTTTTCTGTGCCTTCATTATCTTATTTTATTTATAAATAATTAAGAACTTTACATCATGTGTAAGGAGGGGAAATCGCATAATCTACTTACCAGATGAAATACAGTTGTCTAATGTGACACAGCTGATTAATGGGTGGACTTCCGCAGAACAACCAATTACTTGACTCTGTCATGACCCTATACAAACCCTCCTCTGCCCCTAGCTCTGTGTGTATTTTTATCTGCTTACTTGATAAATATAGGGCTTTGTGCTATTCAGAGCAGCCATGAAACTGAAAGAGGGAATTCTTCATTTTTCCACTCACTTTACTCTATACAGAATATATAGCTTGTTCTAATACCACCTATCTGAAGACTGAGGATTGGGGCAATGTCACAAGCAGAGTCCTTTGTGACCTCTTAAATTATTCCTGCACATATACGTATTTATCTTATCCTTACAGACCCTATGTGCCTCTTGAAGTACATGCTGGTTCTTTGCAATTGTGGATCTGTGTTTGTTTGTCTGCTTAATTTTATTTTGTTTTTGACTACTCTGTCTTGTTTCTAATCTTCATTCCTAAGTTAATTGATTATATTTATTTCTCTATTTGCCCTACTAGAAGAGTAAGATATTTTCATGGTAGGCTCTAGGACACCCTTTATCTATTTATAGTCAACACTCAGCTAAATCACAGGGAATTCCAAGACAGTGGGAGTCTGCCTTTAAAAAAAAAAAGGAAAAGAAACATCCTGAACTCCCAAAAAATATTATTACATCTAAGAACTATTTAAACTATCCATGTTCAACTTCCTATAGCATACAAACATATATATGTATCTATATATAGAGATAGATAGATACTTAAGAATATATGCTTATACAATTTAGGGAATGTAATTAAGTAACAACCACATGGAAAACACAAGAATATATACACACACATACCACATACACACATAAACACACACATATCACATACACATACACACACCACACACACACACCACATACACACACATATACACATACATATACACACATATGCACACACATACAGACATACACACATATACACTTACATACCACATACACACATACGTACACACATACTACGTTTGAAGAGGTGGCTCAGTGGTTAAGAGCATTTAATGCTCTTGTAGAAGACTGGATGTGGTCTCCAGCACCCACACTGTGTTCTTCATTACTTCCTGTAACTTTAGTTCCATTGAATTTGATGCCCTCTTCTGGCCTCTGTAGGCACCTGCCCTACACATGGTGCAAATAAACTGAGGCAGGTTCACATACAAGTAAAACTAAATAGATATTTTTTAAGTGCAAGAAAGAAAAATTAAAAAAAAATAAGTAAAAAAAAATTCTGCAAACTCACCCATAAGACAGTATGTCAAATACAAAACAAAATATATGTTACCACCCTTCCATTCATGACACTGGTCTTCTGCCCTGTAAACACTTGTTCTTATTTCCTCCCTTCATCATTAACACCTCAAGAGGAAGTCCCTAAACATTCTTCCAGAAGCCACATATTCTCTCTATTTCTCTTCATTGTCCTATAAACCATGGCCACCAAGTATAGCCTAAACCCTTGGGTCAGGTTTCCTGTAGAGTTTGTATTTTGACCTTTCTCTTATCTATTTTCTTCATGACTCTGCAGCACTTCCCACCTAGCTCTTCCCATTGGGACACAATTTAAATAAATCCTGTCAATCTCTAAACATTTTAGAGATATCCATCTTTCTGTATTTCTACCAAGCAACTGTGGCTCTTCCGTTTCATGTGTATTTTGTTCAGTGAAAGCCTTTTTCCTAAGTCACAGTTTTTTAGAAGACATTCCATCAATGTCTTCTAGTCAGCACTCTGCCATAAGCTACTTGGAGTCTTGTTTTGCTTCAGCCACCTTCAAGAGCTCAAATGAAGTGTTGTATATGCCCTGAGCATTAACTGAGTACTCACTGAATTAATTGTTCAATAAGAGAAGCAAACATCAATGGAAGTGAAAGAGGAATGGGCAAAAGGACTCCAAGATCTCTTTGGAATCAAAGGTACTTATGAATTTTCCCTGGCTTTGAGTTCATTCATATTGTTTTGTTGTGACTACTGAATTAGCCTGTACTATATATAAATAGTAAGTACTTTCCTGGACATGAGAATGTGATTCCAAACAAAAAACAAATCTTCAGTGTACCCCTAAACATTGTATTTGGAAGAAGTAGTTCAGAAAAATAGACAACAATAAATTAATATAATAATCATAATATAAAAGAATATAAATCAAATAACAACTACATGGAAAAATAGAAAGCATAACTAATATTACAGTCTTAGGAGCATATACAAAGAATGTGATTGCTGTACTTCAATTTATTTTATTTATGATTTTTGGTACTCTTATACGTGTGTAGAATGTATTATTGTCATATTCGCCATTATCATCTGTTATTCCTACCCGATGTTTGCTTTCTCCTTTCATCAAAGTCAGAGTCTCTGAGAGGGTGAGGTTGGAGCAAGGCATTGAAGCAGAACAGGAAAAAGCGAGGGGCCTTCTGGAAGAGTATTTTCCTGGCAGTGTTACAGCCATTGCAAAGTTCTGGGCTAAAGCAGAGTGAGCAAAGACAGTAGAGACGGGGAAGAGACAAGTGAAGCCAAGGAGTGAAGAGAAGGTGGAAAGCAAGTTCTCTCTACCAGACAAAAAATAATATATAAGCATTGTCAGGTAAGGGCAGGTCTGGTTGTCTCTTCAGAAAAAAAAATAGGGCTGTGTGGGCGTGGATGGCCAGGTGGCATGTTGCCCTGTGTGAGAGGCAGGTAGGAGGAGAAAGAGACAGAAAGGAGCAGACTACAAATGATCACACATATCCCCCAATGCACATCTGTTATTTCAGAGCATGGTGAATATTTCAAGGCATCAACTGCCATAGCTGGATTCTCCGCAGGCTGTTTCACTCCACTGCTTCCTAGCTCCTTTTGAATTCTGATATCTTTTATGCCAACCTTCTCCTCACTGTCTTCTTACCACCCCCTTTATCATTGTTTTGGCTGGGTAAAACATTTGAAATCAATCCTCTATATGCTATGTGATTTCTCCCAAAATGTCCAGAAAAAAAAAAAAAACCTGAGTTTGAACATCTTTCCCATTAAGCGGGAAGGGAGCCAGAACTATCCAATCTGTCATTCAAATAACTCAACCAACAAGCCATCATTCACACATTTATCTATTTGTTAATGTAACAAACATGTGCTGATCATTCATGAATTCCCAGGCATCATTCTAAGTTGGATATGTAGTCAGAAATAATAGAAAGTCTCTGTTGTAGAAGCTGTTTTTAGTTCCCAAGAGACAAACAGACAGATGCATACACAGAATTTCTGATAAGGGAAAAGAGAGAGGAGACAAGGAGAAGAGACAGGAAATAGAGCTATTTAAGATAGGAGGTAAGTGAGGGAGGAAAAACTTTCAAGTCTGGAGAGACATGTTCTGGTAAGTTCAAAGATCCTTAATCAAAAAACTAAAATGCCTTCAGCATGTGCCAAGATTTTTATTCACAGGAGTGATGGTACTTTCAACTCCTGATTTATGCCAGCATCCCTGTGGAACATTCTAAGAATCTGATTAGACCCTCCAAGGATCTCAAGATTCCCCATGCCTGGGTAATGCAAGCCAAGGAGGTTTGTTTGCTTAAAAGCTTCAGGAGACTTTCACTGAGGTTTGTGAACCACTGGAGTAGAGATTTACATGTGAAGAGATCGCTTTCTGCCTCTCAACCATTTTCACTGACCTTGTGAAGCTTTGTAAGCATACTTTCAATGCCACAACCTTGTTTAAGTATATATTATTGGTCCAAAACCATGGATTTCTGATCTTTGGAATTCCTGTAGAAGATGGAGTTCAACCCAACTTAGTCCTTCAAGTGTTTGAGAATGGCGCTTAGTCAAATGAATTCCCTCAGTGCTTTTGTGATATCAGACCTTTGTCCATCCCATTCATTCTTACCCACAAGTGCTCTAAGTGCCACATTACTTCTTAAGTCCCCAAGAGTAGCACAAGCAAATGCCCCCTTACAACAATGGAGACAGCATCTTCTAGTCGACAGACACCTATTTTCCACACACTCTCATATGCACCGCACAGGATAATTCAGAGTGCTTTCTTACAATTTGTTTCTTTGGAATCAATTATTTTTTATTTAAAAGTTTTAAAGGATTTATTTATTTATTTGATATGAGTGTTCTATCTGCATGGACACCTGTAGATGTTTTGAGCCCTATATGGTTGCTGTGAATTGAACTCAGGACCTCTGAAAGAGGAGCCTGTGCTTTTAAGCACTAAACCATCTCTCCAGCCCTTATTTTTAAATTTTATAGACTATAGTTGATCATATTCTTTTCCCCAATCCCAGATCCTCCTATATCCTTGCTCCCTAACCATTCAACCCTTCACAATCTCTCTTTCTCTCTCTTTCAAGTAAAACAAAATGACAGTAATTAACACAGAGACCCACAACAATTATGTCTTTCTAATGAACTCTGTGATGTACTGTGATTCTTTCCTGTATTATCTGTGCAAACGGTATTATATGTAAATTCATTTATGTTGTTCAGTATTCTTTACCTTTTGGACCTAAAGTTCTCTCCAGATAGAATGATGTAATACAAGTGATTTGTCTTACAAAACACATTCTATTGATTTGGCCGATCTTCTTCCTATTTTTCTGCAATAGGGACATCAATATCTTCTGTCCATTCATAAAAATATATTACTCAGAAAAATGTTGATTGACCCAATTAACTTGAACACTAAATCAGCGCAGTTCTACTTTTACAATAAAATGGAAATTTTAGATAAATGAAACAGTAACTGAGCATTTAATTAAAAAGAACTTCCAGTGTGTTTCAGGGTTAGTTCACATTAGCTACACTCCAAAATTTCTTGGAATGAATCTGATCCATCATTTCCAAATACTTTTATGGCTACACATGTTGCAATTATTGAAGCAAACATACTCTTTTTCTTAATACTTACTACCTACCATGATAAGCTGAACCCTTTGTGCAAAAGTGAAAATTATATATATATATATATATGCATGCTATAGATCAAGCCAAAAATATTCAGTATTCTAGCTTACAAAATCAATCATCAGAAGGGCATAGAAGCCAAGTTTTAATTTAGAATTATCAGTTACATCCAAGCTTGGTACCAGAATGTAGTGCATGCAGTGTTGCTAGCTGAATTTTGACTTTCATTCAAGTTAATCACTCTCCTCTTTTCACACTTGGTAACCCAAGCCAAGTATCCAAACACTAGACACACTCTCCACAGATCACTGTCATTTTCTTCTTCTCGGGACTCATGAATACACAGGCACAGGCCATGACTCTCCTTCCAGAGAATGAACTAGAACAGATACACAGAGCAGAAGTGTCTAGGAATGTTTCAGTCAGGGATTTTGGTGGGTCCCTCTTCTCTGAGTATGGACTAGCAGGCTGGAAGGTAGACAGATGATGGGAAGGGATATCCTAATGGTCCTATGGGCTTTTTATCTCAGATTAAGGAACATAAAGAGAAAAAGGTCAGAACAAAGCCTGGTGATATTCAGCTTTCTTAGTCTGGATCTAAGCACGATGTGCTATGAAGGTGGAAATAGGATGCCACAATCTTATAAGTATTTTAATTACTAGAAATAAAATAAAAATAGTTTCTGGTTAATATCAATTTGCCTAGCTATTGTTTAAGTAGACTTTCTAGTGTGTTTTGAAAATATTTTATTTCCCCATTGAACCATACAAAAAAAAAACTATTAAAAATTCTGAAGGATAATATTTTTCCTACGTGTCGGCCTAAGTTGGGATAATCTCTAACTTTCTCCCACACAAACCTACAAGGCAAAGTCTTCTCTATCTCTAAATGACCAAGCACCTATAATAAGATGCTTTCTCCCCTGGTAAGTATGAAGACAGCATTTTAGCCATCCATAAGGTCTTTCCCAATCCAGCATTCTCCCTGACATGTTATGTGTTTCCTGAAATTCTACAGGCCTAGGAGACATGCCCTAGAGCACCTGTCGAATTCAATGAAAGACACATGTAAAAACAATATAGGAGAATCCGAGGAAAAGTAGAAAGCAGTGTGTGTGTGTGTGTGTGTGTGTGTGTGTGTGTGTGTGTGTGTTTGAAAATTGAACCAAAGGAAGATGAGATAGCAGCCATGCAGGAGTCCCAAGGTCATTAAAGTGATGCTACCCAGATGATATAACAAAGCCAAGAAATTTGCCCTTCATTCCAGATAAAAATTCTAGTCAAGACCAGAACAGATTAAGAAATACACAACAACAGCAAATTTCAGCATGCTTTCTTGGATCTAATTCCTAGAAATTCAGATTCAGATTAAGCAGCAGGGCTGCTCTCCATAATTAAATTTATAAACATTTCATGAGGACTTCAAGCTGGTCACCTTGCTAGGTGCTGGACAATAATCAAAAAAATTCCAGACATCCTGAACAGAAAAGACCAGTTGAGATAGAATTACTCTCCTGTAGAAGTTTGGAGTCACATAGTGTTTAACACTATTGTAATGTAATTTTTATGAGTTCTATTGTAAAAATGAAAAAAATAAAAAAGAGGCCATGACTATCTTAAAGGGGAGTTTTCTCCCCTATGATTACTAACAATGACAGTGACATTCAGAATAGATTTAGATTTCTAAGAAGTTCATTCATTGGGTAGGAAAGGAGGAAAAACCCATACCAGGCAGAAAGACAATCTAAAAATGTAATACTACATCCAACAAAGCTACCCTTCAAAAAATAAGGAGAAATAATTCTCCTCCCATATTAACTTCAAGCACGGGTATTTTCACTGTCTTCCTATAAGAGTTGCTAAACAGAACCATTCAAGTTGAAATGAACTACTAAATAAAAACAAGAGCATGCAAATCTCACCAGTAAAAGAACAAATATGGTAAATAACAAAATAATATAACCCTATAATCTCAGCACAGAAGTCATTTTTTTAAATTCTAGTATAGAGGTGAAAAGGAAAAGGTACAAAAATAATTATAAAAATATGTTAATTGATACACAAGATAAAATAACTTGTGATATTAATAACAAAGTGTGTGAAAGAGTACATAGGGTTTCATAATTAAAGTCAAATTGTTATGAGCATAAAACAGATTGTTATAATTATAAGATAGTTTATATAAGCTCCATAGTAACTACTAAGAAAACACTTCTAGAAGGCATGAAAATAAAATGAGATAAGTGGACTATAAAATTGACAAAATACAGAGGAAGACAAGAAGAGACAGAAAAAAGGGACAATAGAGCTATAGGACAAAACAGTTAACAAGTTGTCTTTTACTGCCAATAATTTTTGTGTTATTGAATGAAACTCACCTCACATATGCTTGCTAAGATGAGCACAAATTGTAATAAGACCCAAGTATATGCTAGCTGAAAGAGATTCACTGAGATATATGTTTTTGAAGATACAGAGCTGAAACTCTGAAAGGACTGAAAAAGATATTCTATGTAAGTATATCTTAAAATAAGAAATATAGGGGATGCCATATATAATGATAAAAGTGTCCTGTAATAGCAACAGATAACAGTTATAAATAAACAAGCACCATTATCACAACACCTAAATATATAAAAACAGACTAACACAACTGAAGAGAGAGGTCTACAACAACAGAATAATAGGGGTATCTATACCCTACCTATAGAAAGAAGATCCAAAGAGATGACCTGGGCAATACCATACTTCAAATACAAGACTTTGCAACCACAAGTAACAGAGTATTACATGTTCTCTTGAAGTGCACATGGAACATTATTCAGAATAGGTCACATGTTTTATCGCAAAACTAGTATTGGCATATTTAAGACTATTAACTCAACAGGAAAATCTAAATAGGTTGATCTGAAGTGACCAAGGAACTTGAACAGACATTTCTCTAAGGAAGGGATACCAACAGCTAACAAGTATATGTACAATGTCACTCACTAATCAGCAGGAAAACACAAATGATCTTCATATTTTAAAAGAACAGAAAACAATATGAGAAAGGATGTGGATAAACTGGAACTCATACACTGTTGGTAGATAAATAAAGTGGTCCAGTAATATGGAAAATAGTAAAAAAGGTTCTTTAAATGTTTTTAAATAAAACTGTGATAGAGTCAAGTAATCCTACTGGTGAATATTTATGTGAAGAGTTGAAGGCAGACCCATTAAGAAATATTTACTCCCCCATGTTTGTTGTAATATTATTCCTGATACTCAAGAGGAAGATATGGCAAAAATGCCCACTGGTAAATGAATGAATAAAGAAAACATAGCAGATATTATTTGATCATAGAAAAAAGTGGAAATTCTATTATGATACAAACTGGTTAGACCTTGAAGACATTGTGCTAAGTGAAATAAACTGAGCACAGCAGGAGAAATTCTGAATTATTCTACTTATGTGAAGTATCTAAAGTAGTCTAATTCATAGAAAATAAAACATATATTGCCAAGGACGGTGGAAATAAAGACTAGGAGTAGCTTTCAACAGGTGTAGAGTTTCAGTCATGCAAGGGAGAGTCTTGTTAGAAAAATGCCATGCAGCACATTTGTGGTTAAAATATTGTTTGTAAACTCCAGTTTGGTAAGGGAGTGACATCACATCACATGTTTTTTAACCTCATTGATAATGGTCATTATCATAATGCAAGAAATAACTTACACTATCTATAATTTTGCAAACAAATATCCTGAGGTTAAAGCTGTATTTCAACCTGTTCTCACAAAGAGCAAATATTGAAAACTGGGATATAAATCCATTTAGTCTCAAGAACTATTACTTTAGATCATATGCTATTCCTTCTTAAGATGACTTTAAAAAGGTAATCAGAAAATCATGAAAATACCTTTTTAAAGGGGTTACATTTATCAAGAATTATTTAATCTTCAGATTGAAGCAAGATCAAGTATATGTGAGTGTACTTGTGTGTGTGTACATATGTTTGTGGACAGATGGACCGATGATAGATAGACATAGATAGATAGATAGACAGATGATAGATAGATACATAAATAGAGAAATATGTAGCACAAATCTTAAATGGTCTCATTAATAATAAAAAAAAACCTCAGGAGCCAGATATTGGGGTAAACACTGAAAGATCAGAGAAGCAGAACAAGCCACGGTTAACCTCACCTCAATAACTTCTCAGCTGATCTTGTTTCCTCAGACTGGAAACCTCTGAGTCCTCATCCGAATAGATCTCAGCTGTACTGCTGCTATAAGCCTCAAAGCTTAAGAAGGCTCTAGTTCCTGGTCCTCACGCCTTATATACCTCTCTGCTTCCTGCCATCACTTCCTGGGATAAAAGGCATGTGTCACCATGTTTGGCTGTTTCCAGTGTGGCTTTGAACTCATAGAGATCCAGACAGATCTCTGCCTCCTGAATGCTAGGATTAAAGGCATGTGCTACCACTGCCTAAACCTGTGTTTAATATAGTGGCCGTTCTGTTCTCTGACCCCCAAAAAGTTTATTAGGGTGCACAATATATTGGGGGACACAATATTACCACAGAGATACATAGATGATGGATAATCCTTTTTTTTGTTTTTTTGGTTTTTATTTTCTGAGACAGAGTTTCTCTGTATCATTTTGGTGCCTGTCCTGGATCTCTCTCTCTGTAGACCAGGCTAGCCTCGAATTCACAGAGATCCGCCTGGCTCTGCCTCCTGAGTGCTGGGATTTAAGGCGTGCGCCACCACGCTGGCTACGATAGATAATCCTTTAAAGACATAAAAAAAATTCCCCTTTTATAAATAAATGATTATATTACACTCAGTTTTTAATCCCAGATTTTACTTCTCCAGAGACTATACCAACTTGTGTCCATATCAGAGCCAGCCCTTCAGTCCTTTTGCAAAACAAAGTTTCTATAGAAAACAAAGTTTCTATAGAAAACAAAGGATAGGAGAAACACAGCACAACTTTTGTGTCACTTCCAGACACCAGAACCAATAAATAAGAAAACCAATGCTAACAGTTCACCTGCTGTAGAATATTATTTTAAGACGTGTTACTTTTGTTTATGCTCTGGACCGTTTATTTAATGATGCAAGCATTTAATGGAAAACAAGGAGAGGAGGTGAGCTACTTGCTACTCAGCCTCTCTGAAGAGCAGAATTGCACCTTAACCTTTGAATCTTGAGTTCTTTAGATGGACAGAGATTTAGTTAAGTTCCCTTCATAGCTTTGCAAGAGTCGGAGCATGACGGAACAAGTTTCCCTACGGCTATGGCCCTTGTGGGCCTACCCGAAGCTGGTGGCAGAGTTGCAGTTGCTGATTCAGACAGCCATGGCTTAGAAGGCAGCAACAATTAAATAAAAGGACAACACTTACCTCCCAAACATCTATCCACTCCCGTTCACAAATACACTCACATGATTTCACAAATGCATACACAAAGTCTACTAGCCCTGTAGACTCACAGGGGAATACAAAGCCTTTGCCCCAGAACTCTGGCCCTCTTGTGAGGCAGGTCCAGGCTCCTTTCTCTCTTAGCTGGTGTGGCTGAGATCCCCTAATCATAGACTGTGTTCTTATAAATCTAGCAAGTATAAGAAAGAAAGGTCACCTGCAACTTCTCCCTTGGGGCTAAACAAACCCAGGTGTATAGACACCAAGTGGATTGTGTTGGCATTTAATTTCTAAATTCAGGGAGCTAAATTTAGAATGTCCTATTGACAAGCCACTATCCAGTAGGACAAAGGGAGGGGGAGAATTCTTCAAGTCTGGTGTGTTCTGCGCTGCAGGAAGTGGGCCAGCAACACCTCTCTCCTGTAGCAGGTTATTCACCCCTCCCTGTACCTCCACAGACACTGTAGATAGCACTAAGATTAGAGGTGTGAGTCCATTGGACGTCAGTTTTCCTTCTGTCAATCGTACAGCCTTACACAATCATTTAGCCTCTACCTCATTGAACTATTTTAGATTAAATGGCTCAATGCATTGTAAAGAGCAGAGCCCAGTCCTGGGTACGTAGAAATGACTTCATAAATGGGAGCTGTTATCTACTTTGGCTAATTCAACTCATTCCATGGTCTTGTAGAGGCATTTAGGGGCATAATATTTGAGCTACGACTACTAAAAAGTAAGGACAAAACTGTGTCTTTAAGCATCTTAAACACCAAGCTACCTAGGAATTTACTCTGAGCCAAGGAGTCACTAAGAGCAGCAGATCATCACTGCCAAAGCCACAGTCAGAACCAGAATGATTGAGCTGGCTGTGGGGCTAGTCTCGGCACCTCCCATCACTCACGAGACAGTGGGAAGTATAGCAGGCAGGAGTCCCAGCCAGAGAGAACATAAAAAGCCAGTTCCCTTTCAAAACTTAACAGGCTAATCTAAGAAGTTATCATGATTTCATAGTATTGCTTGAATGATTGAATCTGGACTTGTTATTACAGAAAACCTTTAATATCATACTAGATAACATCATTTATTTCTCAGCTTCGGGAGAAATCTTTGAGCACTTGATTACACTTGGCTGTTTTCTGCCATGGCCAGGAAGAATAATCTGTAACCTTAGCATTACTGCGAATAACATGATCTTATCCTAGACATGAGCTAGTAATCTCCCCATTTAAGAACCCACCCCTAGACCTGGGGTCTCAGTGGCACTCAAGTAATAAAATGTCTTTGTCCACTGCTAAGAGTCAGTGACCACTAACGGAAAAGATGAATGAGCTAAAGAGGTCAAAAGATAGAAACGTGAAGTTGAGTCGGGTTGCTGCCCAGAGCCATGGGGTCAGTCTCAGGTGATGTTCTATGATTCCCACAGACGAGGACTCCAATTCTGAAGACTGCTTCCATTTGGAACAGGAGGTGCTTTCAGGAAGTAATAATATATAATTAAAATCTATTTGATGAACAGAGGTAATTTTTATATTCTAGGAAGTTGCTGAAGCAGCAGCTTTTCATTCATTAGCATATTTACCAGGTTAATGTACTGTATTTAATAAAGCAAACAGTATTTTATAATTTCTTAGGCAAATTGTGAAAGTAGGAAAAATGAATAAAATTTTGTTCCATTTTAAGTCTCTGAGTCAACAAATTAATCTCTCTTTCTCCTGGGAGAGCTATTTTCCTCTAAAGTGAACATTTAGATATTTAGTGGTTTTGATGAACTTGAAAAAAGTATTCATTAATGCGGAAGAACGATGCAATGAGGAGTGTGTTCATTAGCTTTCCATTGTTGTGAAAATACCAGAAATAATAAGCTTGTGGAATGGAAAGTCTTATTTTAGCTTAGTGCCTCAATCCATGGTCGCTTGTCCTGTTCCTTTGGGCCTATGGAGGCATAGACTATTATGGTAGGCGTATGAAGCCATAGTGTTGCTAACTTCAATTATCAGACAAAGAGAGAGAGGAGAGAAAGAGCAAAGCCCCAACATCTTCTTTAAGATCACACCCCTAGTGGCATAATTTCCTTCCATTAGTCCCTACCACCTAAAGATTTAACCAGCTACTAACAGTGCCAAAGGCTAAAGACCAAGCCCTCAACTAACAGACTTCTGGAACCTTTAAAACCCAAACTATAGAAGAGAGCAATGAAATAAACATGGAGGAAAATACACGAAATACAGTGACCTTAAAAAATGGTCCAAAACAAAGAGATATATGGGTTATCCATTTCTTTAGAATAGAAAAACGTAAAGGGAAATACGTTTTAGCAGTTTCAGGAAGAAAGATGAGGTGGTAATAACAATGCTTGGGAACCACTTCTGGGAATGTAATAAAGAAAAAAATGACTGAGAGATGGGTCCAATTGCTTCGGAGAGCCTGTGATCTCTGCATTGAAGGATTTGACTTATTTCAGAAGGCAGAAACAATGTAGGAACAAAGACAAGTAATAAACAATCATCTAAAGTGGTTTTTAAAAAAGGGAACAGTTGGTTGCAAGTCAGAACTATGGAAACAAGTGTCTGTGGTTTGCCCAAGGCTATCGAGTATTTTTTTAATGCCCTCCTTCAATGCTCACCTTAATATTTTATTTTTCCGGTAAGTTTCTCAGCCTAGGAAATAACCAACACCATCTGCAGTAAGTCACTCTGTGCCTTGGGATGCAATCATTTTCCTCTTCCCAGCTGCAGGCCCCAGGCAAGTTTCAGGGAATCATTAGCAGAGGCCCTTGTTCCCTTACTTGGTATTTTGCAGAACTGTTGGTCTGTTACTTCGAGTTTTTAATAAAATACCCACAGCAGATTTCATTCATTCATAGAAAAGCAAGACTACCTTTTCTAAGGCTAACATAGTCATTTACTTTCTAGCCCCCCCCCCCCAGGCCTCCAGAAGTATAAAGATACATACACAGTATGTGTACTATTTTGAAGGTAGTCAGACAGACTTCGATGTAATTTCTAACTTTGGGCAAGTGACAGTACTTTGTTAATTTACCTTCTCTTTCTTCAGCATGAAAACAGTGTGCTTCATTAGATTAGCGTCCTAAGAAACAAAAGAAATTACATATAACCATTTTCTTAGAATAGAATTGCTTCCAAGTTCCCACAGTTTGCAATCACTGGAAAGTTAGTTTTCAATGTGTACCAGTTAACGAATTAGAGATAACCTTAGAGAACATTACAATGTATCAATGTTGTGTTAAAAAATGAAAGCAAAGCACTTCCTTTTAGATGAATTAGTAATCGGTTTTCATTTACAACTAATTTTTTTCCATTCATCCCTTCATTGAAAAATCCTGACTTTGTGTAGTGATTACCAAGAATGAGCCCAAATTTCAGCTCTCCACTTCTCTCCCTGTACTTCCTGTCTGTCTATACTTTGTGGTTAGTAACTGGTCTGCTTGTAGTCTGTTGTGTCTATCAGATCTTTCCCTGTTACTTACCTTATCAGTCTGTGACTGAATCTTCATCCGTCCCTGTGTCTGCCTGATGTCTGCCTGCCTCTAACAAAGGGCTTCACTCTGTATTTACTGAGTAGCACAGGAAACATGGCATAGGAAAGGAATGAGGGCTACTTCACAGAAATATTTAACCGAGTTTTACAAGGAAAGAGGTTACTTTACTAACTGCAACTGACCCACAAGCACTCAGTACTACAAGCAGGCACGATCAAGCTATACCCATATTGCTTCAAACAGTTATGACAGATATTTGTTTTGCGGTATCTTAAGACCCTGTTGTATGCTTTCAGCAAATTGTTACCACAACACAAATGTATAAACACACATACATTATGTTGAGTTAGTGGCATGGAAGAGTGCATCACTTAAGATTAAACTGTGAATTTGATTAGGTTGCAAAAGCTGATTATATGGGAAATCCAAGGCAAAGAAGGTCCATTGCATTGCCCTATTAAAGTTAGATTAAACGTGAACAGGCTGAGTACACAGCAGGGTTGCAGGCTAAATACATAGTCTTAAATGATCTCAAGGGGATTATATTTTGTTTTGTTTTGGTTTTTTTTTTTTGGAGAGAAAAAGAGGAAAGAATGAGGTAGGGAGCTTCTGGGAAGATTTGGGGGAGGGGTAAAATATCAAAATATATTATATGAAAAAAATATGGATTATTGGCCAGACTTTGCTGTGAGGTCTGCCAAAAATTAAGCCTTTGGGGGAATCAAAAGATATTCTCAGAAAAATGTATCACTACACAAAGTCAGGATTTTCAGTGAACGAATGAATGAAAAAGTGAGTGTAAATGAAAACATAGATTACCAAAAGAAATTATTCTTAATTTGTTTGGTTTGGTTTTGTAGTTTTTCCAGACAGGGTTTCTCTGTGTAGCCCCTTCCTATCCTGGGACTCGCTCTATAGAACAGGCTGGCCCTAAACTCAGAGATCCACCTGGGCTGCCTCCCAAGTGCTTGGTTTAAAGGTGTGTGCCACCACTGCCCAGCTATGTGGCACATCTGAAAGACCAAGACTGTAAATAATTGAGTGGTTCTTTGTTTTCTGGATTTGTGTTATCTATAAGATAGATAAGAACTGTTGGATGATGGGAAATTACCCTTGAGACTGAAGAGCTGAAGTGTGAAAGATGTGATAGAAATTTCCATTCCTGATTGCTTATTGTGGATTTCAGATCTATTGACTTCTGTGTTCTATTGCATCTATACATTCAGTGTGTATTTTGGCTACAAAGCCCCTGGTTGGTTCCTTTCTTCCTTCATTCTTAATTCTTCCACCATTCACAATGTCCTGGATTAAGCCATGAGCTTCTAAGAGATGAGGCAGGCTGGAGATACACCTGTGGTGGAGGCAGCTGCTTCTATGAGCTCCTGTGCTTGGTTGCACGGACTTCACTGTTGGGTGATTGGTGTTAGGTCTTAAACTTCAACGTTCTACATTGGAATTTAACATTCTACTTGATGCGGCTAATTTATTCAGAAAGTAACAAAGTCTCATACGTATTCTGCCAAATGAGAATGCCTTAAAAACAGCAGGAATAGACGTCTTCATGAAGGCATTTCTGGTGACCTCTGTGTTGGCCACCCTTGCTTCTAGACCCACGTAACCTTAATATTCTAAGCGTTGCATCTGATTGATGTGTTTTCATTTGCAGAGCCTTCCAAAGACAACAGAAAAGGCTGCTGCAAGTGAAGAGTTCTGTAAAGGGTGATAGAGGGAAGGAGATGAAAGGGGGAACGAAAGATTTGCAATCGGCCCCTGCCACTAATTACTTAGGAGATCTCAGTCGCGTTGCTTCAAGACTCAAAGATCCTTTCCCCATACTTATAAAATGAGGGAGGAGTTGACCTCCTTGATCTCTGAGGTCTCTTCAAGCAGCAAAACTCTATAGTCAGCAAAACCTTTTACAACTCAGCAGGCAGACACTATAGAAACCCCATCTCATTTCTCCACTTCTAAATTTATCACTTCAGTCATCAACAAGACATTGCCCAATATAAGAGAGCTGAGTTAGGCATATTTGATAGCAAGGCAGTTGTCTTAGCCAAGTTAGGAATGTCAAACTTCACTGGGGCCTTGGAGGCTCAGTTAAAGAAAACTAAAGAGTGCTGAAGGGCAGTGGGTAATCCTAGGTGGCCCAATTCCTCAGCAGCTTATGTAACTCTCAGCATGGAAAGGGTGGGAAGACATCTCTTTCAGTCCATTTCTATATCACAGCAGGCTCCAGCCTTTCAAGGCCTTCTGCCTTCCAGGTAAATAAAAGAGGCAAATATTCCCCACCTTCTTTCCTTACCCCTCCTTGCCCCTTTCAAAGTGATTACTCTCTTACTTTGGAGTCTAACTCAGGATGCAGTCCTTTCAATTTTAAAAAGGTTCTTCCAGATCTCATCTTCCCAACAGCGCAGAAGAATCACTAGAGGTTCACACAAGGGAAGAGGCCTCAGACATCTATGGGCCCTGAGGACTTGCCTCCCCATTCTTCTTGCAGGACACAATAGGACCGGGTTGTTTGGCATGCACCTAAGAGAGAAAGATCCAGGGGTATCAGTGAGCACTGCTTCTGCCTGCCTGTGTGAAGGTGTATGTCTCCCTAGTGTCTCAACTCTTAAAGGTAAAGCAAGAAGTCCAACAAGAATGGGAAGGAGAAAAGAAGCTTCCTCTCTGGTCCTCCAGATTTAGGTCCTATTAAAAACAAAAGTCCTTATTGTGCCATTTTTAAAACAGTGGTAAAATCCTTGCAAATTAGGAGAGAAGTGGAGATTTATAGTCAAAGATAGCTTGCAAGAGGTGGAGGGACAGGTAGATGGGTGGAAAATTATGAAGAGGAGACGGTAATTGGTAGGTAGTGGTCTCATTAAACTGAATTCACATGTTTCTGTCTGCAAGCAGGCCAAGGTATAAACTGATGACATGACCGTTGCTCCATGGTGTGGTTAAAGGGAAAGTTTTTGTTTTTGTTTTTGTTTTTTTACTGTAGATGTGAGAGAGGGAAGAGCCAGAGGCAACCGGAAGGGTCCAGAGCAGAGAGAGAACAAAGTAGATAGACTGAACACAGCCAGCACACTGGACCTGGCCATGAGAGAAGCAGAAGCCGAGCACAGAGCGGGTGGGGAGAGAATACAGGAGAGCAGAGAGAGGGGGAGGAGGGATACAGACAGAGGAAGACAGGGAGAGAGCATAGCTGAAATAGTAGGGTTATAAGAGGAATTAGTAGCTTGGGGAGGAAAGTCCATGAGCTGGAGGGAGGCTAGGGGAGGGGAGGGGGCCAGAAGACCTAGGATGCTAGCATGGATTTTTGAAATGTGTAACAGGTACTTGTGATACTGAGAGAGTCTGGAGGCCAGCATGTACTTTGGTATGCTAATAGGCACCAAAGGTAGACTTGTATTCCTCTGCCTTTTGGAATTTTGGGAAATGGAGTTCCTTGAGCCCTGACAGCCAGAAGTGATCAGACATCAAGGCTAGAATCTGAACAAAGGACAAAGAATCTGAAATTTAATCAGAAATGGAAGGTTCTGAAACATTTACTAAATTGACTTTATCAGGATATGTTTTTGCTGAAACTGGGTTATACAGAGGGGTCTTGGAGGGAATAAGCTAAACGCAGAGGAGCATGACTAATGTTACGTCAAGGAAATGGTCTCTGTGGATGCGTCTTCAAAGTCTTTAGAAATTTCATCTAAACAATCAAAAAGTAAATAAAGAAATGAGAGTCACTCCTGGACTTAGCCCAGTCAATAAGGCGCCTGCCTGGCAAGCCTGAGGACCAGGGTTCAGTGTCCAGAGCCCACTTTAAAGACCTAGCTAGTAAGTAGTAAGTAGCACATGCTTATAATTCCAGAGCTGGGGATTTGGGAACAGATGGAGACAGGAGGATCCCTGCAGCTCTCTGGCCAGTTGTCCTGCCCTACTAGGTGAGCTACAGGCCCCAGAGAGACTCTGTCTCAAAATCAAGGTAGACAGCTCCCGAGGAATGACACTGTAGCTTGAGTTTACCTGCCTGACCCATGGTCAGGATAAATGTCTT
>CABHPH010129034.1:0-11831 GCA_902168325.1 Peromyscus nudipes | reverse complement strand
GTGTGTGTGTGTGTGTGTGTGTGTGTGTGTGTGTGTGTGTGTGTGTGTGATGCATGTGGGTGTTTGGGTGCTGGGCCCATCTGTGCACATGTAGAAGCTAAAACGGAGAATGTTGACTGACTTTTTCTCTTCACCTTTGTCTCTCTCTGAAAGTGAAGCGCACTTCACTTTGCCTAGGCTAGCTGGCCAGTGAGCTCCTGGGATCTGCCCCCCAACAGGCAGGCACACACTCCCCCGCCCAGCCGCTTACCTGGGTGCTAGGGATGGAAACTCAGCTGACTCCATGTGGTGTAACCACCACCCTTACCACTTGAACCGGCTTCCCAGCCCTTAGCTTTTTCTCTGTCTGACATCAAAGGAAATGAAGGGAGAATAGTTTTCCATTTCTGTTGAAAAATAGAGGGAAAATAGCTGTTTCTAGACAGCTCTTTCTGTTTCTAAAAATAGTATTTTTAGAATTTTGAGTAAGTTGCTCATTCCTCTGGTGATATGTGTGCTAACAGGAGCCTCCTTAAGTGCTGTACTGAGAATTGAGCATCAGTGGAGGTAAGGAAGCCAGAATAGAGCTAGGCTGCTGTGTGCAAGGGTCCACACAAAAGGTCGCGGTGATTTTGTCTAAGCTGGTAGGAGGTGGAGTGATGAGAGGGTTGGATTTGAGGTGTAATTTGAAGGAAGAACCTAAAGGATTTGCTGTTGGCTTGGCAGTGATTGTGACTAAGGCAGGAAATGATAGCAGAGGTGATGGAGGAGAGATGGAGGGGAATACCAGAGTCATGTCCTTGCACACCTGAAAAGTGTAGTTTCTAGTGTGCAAAGGGAGAGGCTGGCCAGGAGCAGGCAGCCTCCCCTGTTAATAGGGTGGAGGTAGGATGTGGGCGCACACGGTGGGTGCGTGGGGTCCGATTACCCATTTTTCAGGGAAGAAGGAACGAAGCCATCAGCTTCTAGAAGTCCTAAGAATGATGTCAGGAGACCTGAGGGAACTAGGAAATGGATGACCTCGGAGTTACTCTCAGGGCCACATGGAGATGAATGGTTTAAGTCTCCAGTGTTTAGCAGGTTGGGAGTCCCCGCTGTACGTCCTACAAGCCCAGTGTAAGATCTTTGCGTGACCCAGTTACCTCCTCTAAGACTCCCACCTGCTTCATTTTCTTTCGGTGAAATGAGTGCATCTGTTTGAGAGCATTTATATCAACTTGGGAAAAATAATGTGGGAGGAGGGAGAGAGAACGGTAAGTTTCTCGGTTCCTGTAAATACTTGGGTTTTGGCTGCATGGGGAGATGAGGAAACATTAAGGAGTCCACCACTTATGGCAGTGGTTCCCAACCTTCCTAACGCTGGGACCCTTTAATACAGTTCTTCATGCTGTGTGACCCCCAGCCATACAATTATTTTGTGCTACTTCATAACTGTAATTTTGCTACTGAATCATAATGTATATATGGAATGTGCAGGGTGGTCTTAGATGACCCCTGTGAAAGGGTCATTTGACCCCAGAGGGGTCGTGACCCACAGGTTGAGAATCGCTGGCTTCTGTCAACAGGTACAAGTCATGAATGGCCTTCCCATGCAGTTCTACTCTTGGGTCTAGTTCTTCCTCCCATTTCCTTCTTAGTCTTCTATATCTGTGTGAAATCCGGAGAGCGTGGCCACGGCACATCATGACGTAGTGGTTTGACTCTTACTGTGGTCCTTCCATTAATGAGCTTCTGTTACTTTGTAAAAGCTGCTAACGGCAGGAACCTTAAAAGTCTTAATGTTCAGCATCTCTAACACCACTTACAACAATATTTTAAGTAATAGTACTTGACTCGATATTTATTTTATCTTATTTTATGTGTGTGAGTGTTTTGCCTGTATGCGTGCTCGCCACATGCATGTAGTGCCTTCAGAGACCAGCAGAGGGCATCGACCCTGGAGCTGGAGTTAGGGACTGTTGTGAGCCTTTATATGGGTGCTAGGAACCAAATCTGAGTCCTCTGCAAGAGAAGCAAGTGTACTTAACTCCTAAGCCAACTCTCCAGGCCTCATGAATCAATTCAGTTTTTAATGAGTAGCTTTCTATATCATTTGTTCTAAATAATTATCTTTTAAATTTAACCTTATTTATTATGTGTCCATGTAATTTTTTGGGGGGTGGGGTCAGAGAGAGAGGGAGAGCGAGAGAAAGAATGTACACATGAACATGCCGTGGTGTACGTGTGGAGGTCGGAGGACAGCCTTTGGGAATGGCTCTCTCCTTTCACTGTGGGTCTAGGGATCAAACTCAGGTCGTCAGGTTTGTAGAGGAAGGGCTTTTGCTTGCTGAGCCATCTTTCAAGCTTTGAAATTATATATATATTTGGTTTTTCAACACAGGGTTTCTCTGTCCTGGAACTCGCTTTGTAGACCAGGCTGGCCTCGAACTCACAGACATCCGCCTGCCTCTGCCTCCCAAGTGCTGGGATTAAAGGCGTGTGCCGCCACCGCCCGGCTGAAATAGTATTTTAATATAAGGTGAATTTAGAACTTTAAAACACTGAACTGTTTGAGCAAAATAGCTCCCTCTAATGTCCGTGGTGGGTCTATTTCTCTGTTCCATTGAAAAAACAGAAGTTTTAATTTTGGCAGAATATTTCCCGTTTTTCTCATCTGGTCATTTCTTGGGCACTCATTACACGCTAGGCATCTTCTAGGAAAGGAGGACAAAGCGGTTTCCATAGAAACTGCTCTGCTAATTTGGCTCAGAAGCGTTAGAAAGAAAAGCCACCAACCTTGGTGTGCACAGTAGATACAGAAGCAAAGATGCTATTTTCGATGGGGTGAGCTGGGAAGGCTGTGAGAGAAATGGCGTCAGTTAGTTGTTCTAAAGAAACCCTAGACTAACCAAACACCCATGCACATGCCCCTTTCGGTGTGCATATTCAGGAGTCAGCCCCAGCGTTTATTCCAGTATTCTTTCCAGTGTCTCATATACATAGGTATGGCTCTTTCTCACTCAGTGTTATCAACTTCCCTCTGCAGGAAGCACTTGCCTGTGTGAGGTGGCGAGGCTACACCATCACATTCTCATTTCGCCCATGAAGTTTCTGTACTGTCTCTGCTTCCCGCTCTGCTATGTCTCCAGAGTGGGCGTGTTTGTTTGGGATTTTTTTCCTAACTTCATTGGCTTCTGACCAGCCTCTTGCCCAACAGGAATGATCTCTTATGAAGAAAGTGTGTACATGTATTAGTGGCATACTTGCATGCCTGTGTTAGGTCACTGCCCCTACAGTCATCAAGATGTCAGGAAGCATTTCTATAGATGGGGACTGGAGAGAAATTAGATACGGTACAAAGAGAATCAAAGATGGAAGCACTGTTGTATGAACAGGAAAAGAGATGCATTCCCAGTTCTAAAAGGGAAAAAAATAGACAGTAAGAGGATATCAGAAGCCTTCAATTACCTTCAGTTTTTTTTTTCCTTTGGATCAGCTGTCTGAGGGTGGTAATGTTTGGACATGAATGGTGCCAGATGTCTGTGGACTTGTAGGTGGGAAGGGGAATGTACATGTCATCTGGACAAGTAGAAACATAGGACAGGCTGTCATTTCAAATGCTAAGTGCGCCCTGTTTTCCTGACAGTTTTTTAGATGATGTGTTTCTGAGTTTAAAACAACTGTTAACCTGGAAAAACTATATATAGTAAATGCCCTCTTTTCCGATTTGAACACACTATAGTGTATTTGTAGTGCTTTTAAAAAGATTATTAATATAGAGTTCCAGATACCTGACTCTCCCCTCAAATTAGAAAAAAAAAGATTATTAATAGTCTGACCCGTTAACTAGTGTATACCTCTAGAGCAGTGGTTCCCAACCTCCCTAATGCTGCGACCCTGTAATACAGTTCCTCGTGTTGTAACCCCCAACCATAAAATTATTTGATTGCTACTTCCTGTCTGTAAATTTGCACTGTTATGAATCATAATGTAAGTATCTGATATGCAGGCTATCTGATGTGTGACCCCTGTGAAAGGGTTGTTAACTCCAGGGGGTTGCAGCCCACAGCTTGAGAACCGCTGCTCTAGAGACCTGGAAGCATTTGAAACCACTTGCTGTTAAAACCGTTCAAGAGAACGCGTTCTACTGATGTTTAAGGAACTGGAGTGTGTTTCCCAGGAACTTTGCCAATTTAGCCTTTCTTCCTGCTATGGTTTGAGTATGGCTGGCCCCTCCAAAACTGAAATTTCATCTCCATTGAAAGGTGCAGTCGGAAGAGATGAAAACTTTACGAGATGCAGAGGACTCTGTCCTCGTGGATTGATTAGTCTGTGTCTACTTCATGGATCGATGGGGTTATCTTGTGACTGAGTGTGCAGTAAAAGCCTCTTTGGCTGGTTTCTCCCACGCTGGTCCCTAGTCATGTGATGCTCTGCCCTCTCAGAGGATGAAGCCAGCAAGAAGACCATAGCTAGCTAGCTGCAACTCCTGAACTTTGGACCTGAAGTGTGAGCCAAAACAAACCTCCTTTAAACAATTGCCTCGGCTATTTTGATATTAGCAGCAGGAAATAGCCTGGGCTGGGGGTGTAGCCTGGGCTAGAACACTGGCTTCACATTCGCAAGACCCTGAGTTTAGTCAATCCCCAGCACTAAAAAAATAAGAGAGAGAGAGAGAGAGAGAGAGACAGAGAGATAGAGAGAGAGAGACACAGAAAGAGACACACAGAGAGAGAGAGATGAACTAAGGCTTTAAACCATAGATAAAAATGTGTAGTTTCTCACGATAGTCCCCTGAGAAAGTAAACTAGCAAACACTTGACTTAAGCAAATTTCGACTGGCTGAGTGGTCTCCCCAAAGGTTTGGAATAATAACATCATAACTGCTTCTAAAGAGGGTTCATCTATAGCAAGATGCTGCTGGCCTCAGTACAGATTAATATCTATGGCTCAAGTTTATGACTCCAGGCCATACTAGGCAAATACCTCCAGATAAAAAGTTCAGCTGGGTGTTGGTGGCGCACACCTTTAATCCCAGCACTCAGGAGGCAGAGGCAGGCGGATCTCTGTGAGTTCGAGGCTACCCTGGGCTACCAAGTGAGCTCCAGGAAAGGCGCAAAGCTACACAGAGAAACCCTGTCTCGAAAAACCAAAAAAAAAAAAGTTCACTGAACAATGGTGGACGAAACAATGGTGGATGACTAAGTAAAGCCAACAGAAATTCTGTAACTGGTCGAAAAAATTAATTACAGAAATTATGAAATTCTACAAGTAGGTATTTATTTATGGTTTGTTTGTTTGTTTTTTGAGGGATCTCTCTGTGTAGCCCTGGCTGTCCTAGAACTCTCTATGTAAACGTGGCTGGTCTTGAACTCAGAGAAATCCTCCAGCCTCTGCCTCCTGAGTGCTGAGATTAAAGGTGTGCACCACCCCACCCAGCTAGGAGTAGATAATTTTTAAAGCTTGGGCTTCTGTGACAAAATGCCATAAACTGGGTGGGTTATGAAATTATTAGATTATCATGGCATAACCTCATCTTTCTTAGATTAGGCTCTAGCTAAGCCCCTGATGGTTGCTGGTTATATAGCTTTTTTTGTGCAATGAAAGATTTGTTGGAGGTTAGGAAGATACAGCGCACGCCTTACAGGCTTTTACCCACAAAACTCAAGTATTAGATGTGCAGGAAGACAGGCTATGTTGATCTTTCACACATGTGATGTCGTATCGTGTGCACCTTTGAGATCTCCAGCGGTCCAGGATAAGCTATTGCGTGTTTTGACCATATATGCTTATAAATATATATAAATATAAAGTAATAAGTAATTACCTTCATGAATGCTGCACATTTGTATATGTATGTGCACATTTGCATATGCTCTGCATTCTTCACAAGAGAACTAAAAATAATTCCACAATCATTCTAGTATTCATCAAAATAAATACATCATTATATGTTTTGTCCAACTAAATATTGAACATCCTCAAGGCTAGTCAAGCACCTTATTTATCTTTATAAATATGTACTTTATTTCTTCCATATTTTAAACTAAATATGACATCGTTTGTATTTCACATAGGATTGAAGCCTGTTCCACGATATGGATACAAACCGTCCCCACCAAATGGATGTGGCTCTCCATTGTTCGGTGTTCATGTAAATACTTTTTTTTTCCTTTGATAAGTTTTGTGACTGTTAGTCTAATATTTTTAGTAATACAAGACTTAAGTATGCCTGTCTTCAGGCTCATAAATAATTTTTGATTTCTGTAATGATTGGTTTATTATTGTTTTCTAATAAAACACATTTAATGATTGAACAATACTAAATGGATTTAAAATAATGATTTATTTTATCTTGTATAGATGTCACAGAAATCATATTTTCTAAGTATCACAAACATAACTTAAAATTTTCAAGTGCAAAGTGATACTGCTTAGGGAGACCAAAGTAGATTAGGAACTCTTTCTCTATAAAGCAAGGACTGATGGGGGTGGCAGTGTGGTTACTATAGCAACTGTTCCTGGGGAGACTAGACAAGCCAGTGGCCACAGGTGGAGGTGTGTGAGGGTTGCATAAGTTAATTGAAATAACTGAAGATAAATTATAAATTTAAAGTAATGGTACCTCTAGAAAATGGAAAAAATGCTTAAAGTTAAAAAACAAACCACCGTTTGAATTGTAGGCAGTTAAGACTTTTGTGCGCCATTTCACAGAAAGTACATTTTTTTTTGAGGGAGAGACACAAAATACTTTGAAATATCCTAAGATCGTAATTGTTTAGGCCCTAGAGAAGTCAGTTCATGTGCTTAGGCTTACTTGTTTTTTTTAAAGCTGTGCCTCGGGTCTAGGGAGAGATGGCTCGGTGGCTAAGAGTACTTCTGTGCAGGCAGAGGACCTGAGTTTGAATCCCCCACACCAGCATACAAGCCAGGCATGCCACATGTGCCTGTGGCCCTAATGTTGAGGGGTGGGGACAAGCAGATCCTGGGAGCTCTTTAGATAATCTGTAACCAAAACAGTGATCTTCGGGTTCAGCGAGAGACTGTGTCTCGGGGTAACGAGGCAGACAGCCATAAAGGAGGACATTCCACGTCCTCGGGCTGCCCTCCTGTGGCCACTGTTCCTCACACACAGACTCCCCACCCAGATAAATACGGGAAGAAAGTTAGTTGTGTGTTGTGTTTGGGATAGTTGAAGGTTGTGAGAGTTACTGACAGTTAACTCTCACACTGCGAAATGGAGAGGAGTGTGGTTTGGCTGAAACAGTTACGTGGCTGAGAATGGGCGAGGAGAATCGGGAGATTATAGCGTAGGAAGAAGCGTTCACAGGTAGACGTGGGCCTGGGGGCCGTCTAGGGCAGTTGCCGTTTACTCAGTGAAGTTCATTTGAACGCATTCCCAATGCCGGAGGTTCGCATCTCGCTGACTGTCGCCCGTCGAACTGCGTCCACAGCTGAACATCGGCATCCCGTCCCTGACCAAGTGTTGCAACCAGCATGACAGGTGCTACGAGACCTGCGGCCGAAGCAAGAACGACTGTGACGAGGAGTTCCAGCACTGCCTCTCCAAGATCTGCCGCGATGTGCAGAAGACCCTGGGCCTTGCTCAGCATGTTCAGGGTAAGGACGGGCCTGCTGGCGGGGATTTGGGTGTTTTTCATCCGGCAGTGAACACACCCTCAGCACAGAAGCACACCCAGGGAGCCTTTGCGCAGTCATTAGCCGTTAGGATACAGCCTCTTCAGTTGCCTGGAACGAGGAGCTAGCCCATCATTTTGTAATCTGAAATTATATACAACTACGAAAGCAGTGTTCGGAAAACTCAGAGGAGTATCTGAGGCAGAGAAGGGAAGAATTCCTCTCCCTTGTGCCCTGGACTATATGTCTAATCGTTCAGAAACTAAACGTTGAAGCCTTGAAGCAAGCTGGGGTGCTGTACTAAAGTGTAATAGATTGAAGGTGGTTAAGGCAACAGAAATGTATTCTCATGGTTCAGGAGGCTAGGGAGTGCAAGCTGAGGGCATGAGCAGTCACTGTCTATCAAGGTTTCTGTTCTGGGCTCAGAGGCCACACCTCCAGGCTGCGACTGCTGCGTGGTGCCTGGGGGAAGGGACTGAGCAGCCCTCTGGGATCCTGTTTCCTTTGCCTGCACTCCTGACGTGTTGCATGTGCTGGGATTACACTGAGGATCTGCTGGGCAGGCCCTCCCCTCCTGAGCTGTTGTCCTAAAGGAGTACCTTTTTTAATGTGACCAATCCCATTTATGAGTGTACTGCCCTCATGACCTAATCACTTCCCATTACTTCCCAAAGCCCTTCCTAGCTTAATTCCTTTACCTTGGAGGCTGAGGCTTCAACAAATAATTCTTAGAGGAACATAGACTGAAGCATTTGTTTATATTGTTCTATTACTAAATAAACTTGGGAGTTAGATATCGGGGTAAAAACCTGATTGAGCAGAGAAGTGACCAGTGACTTCCTCTCTCTCTCTTGCCCTGATCCAAAAGGGATTGTGAATCTTTTTAAGCTCCTCCCTACTACTTCCTGTGTCTCTCTATCTGTATCTGGGGTCCTCCAAAACCTCTATAGCCAATTCTGGTCAACTAGTCACTAACTCCACCCTCTGATTCAAGGTAAACTTTATGGTCAGCCTCGGAGTGTCAATGCGAACAAATATCCCTCAACAATAGACATTCTTAGCACCAGTGAATTTAAGAGTGCAGTACAGTGTCAGACCACAGTAGCACACACCTTTAATCCCAGCACTTGGGAGGTAGAGCCAGGAGGATCTCTGATTTCAAGGTCAGCCTGGTCTACAGAGTGAGATCCAGGACAGGCACCAAAACTATACAGAGAAACCCTGCCTTGAAACAAACAAACAAACAAAAAAAAGTACAGTACAGCTCATGTGCCCGTAATCTCAGAACTCAGGAGGCTGCACGTTGCATGGCCTTTCCTAGGGGTGTGTAAAGAAACATCTGTTCATACTAGATAGGGCACCAGTAACAGACCAAGGAAACAATTCCATCAGAGTCCAGCTTGAACAGTGAGTTCACTGAGGTTACTTGTAGGAGCACAGGTGACTCAGAAGCAGCACATCACTGGAAGATCCACTCTAGCATGGGTGATGAGGACGTGGGAATGCTGCTTCATTAGGGTCCCAACCTGCAATCCACCTTCCTCCTCCTGTGTACACTTGCATCCTTAGGACCAAGTTCAGCTGGGATGTACATGGAAAAGGTGACTGGAGTCTGAGGAAGGGAATGTTAACAGCCCCTCTACTATTACCACAGAGTAGCTAAACTATAGTTTATTTATGGTCATAACAGTGGTGCCAAGGCATTCTATGATATGGTCACCACAGCAGTCTCTGCTCCATGATGACTGACGGTCAGGTCAGGTCCAGAGAAAGTAGCTTCAATACAGCACTCTACCCTTTCTTTAGCTCTTATATTCTTTCTGCTCTTTCTTGCCCCTTTCTGCCCTTTTTTTTGGTGATATTCCCTGAGCCTTGGAGAGGTGAGAGGTAGAGGTAGGTAGGTATGTAAGAGTGTGTGTGTGTGTGTGTGTGTGTGTGTGTGAGAGAGAGAGAGAGAGAGAGAGAGAGAGTGTTTGCATGCAGGCCATTCTTTTCTGAGCAATGGATCTCTATGCCATGACAACAAATACTTACCCTCAGTGTTTAACCAGTTATGAGATAAGCCATACTCACTGTAAAAATAAACCTTCCTCCATGAACAAAACAGACAGCAGCAAAAATCTGTGGGCATCAACAAGAATGAACATTAATTTAACTGGCAATTTAACAAAACAGTAGTAATGCTCGTCACAGTGCAGCCTGCAATTTCCCCAGGGTTTTGCCTTGACTTCCATACCAAACGTGAGTTCCCTGTGTGTAACAGGCCTTAAATCCGATCAGAAAGTAGTTGGTTGTACCGTAACTGGTGCTCCATAGTGCATCAGTGAGCACTTCTTGCATGGCATGTTGATGGCCTAGAGGGCCATGCCAAGGCAGAACAGCTTTTGACAATACTTCCCTAACAAGCTGTCATATTCCGGCCTACAAATGTTAGCCATCAGGGAAGAGGCTTCCAGATCGCTCCCAACACTGTGTCATAATGTCCTCTAACCCCAGGGACTTACTGTCTAGTTATGGTGTGGAACAAACACAGTGGCAGTAGAAAGGATTCCATCCAAGTCTGTGGTGAACCCGTACATTTATTGTGTAACTTACAGGGACGTGGGACGGACTACAATAGTCCCTCCGACCTAGAATAGACGATGACTCACAGAAGCTGCGTTGCTGGAGTCCCAACTTCCAGTCAGCCTTGTCATAGTCGACCTGAAGTGTCTGTGGGAATATACATCACTGTTCAAATATGAACATTTATAAGACTCTCTACTGTAAAGCCAAAGGATGTACCATACACTAAAGTCAGAAGTAGGAAAGAAAACTAACATTTTTATGCATTTTCCTTAAAATATTGTGCTAGATAATGTATTCATGTTTTCTTTTGATGCTCACAAAAATCCCCGAGTGCTGGACAGGATCCCTGTATCTGTCAAGGAAGGACAGCGAGGCCAGGAACTTGTCCCGAGTAAGCCCTTGACTTACTGTCTGACTGAGTCTGTCTGATCTGGAGCCCATGCTCTGTCTATTGGCAGCTGCTCTAGACAGCCCCGTGCCGTAGCTCCATTCTGAAATCCCAGGAAAAACTGTCCAGGAAGGGGCCTCTGCCTCAGGTGAAGCCTGAATTGACTCTTCCACCCACTAGCCTGCTTTTGGCTACAGTAACAAACTGAAGTGTAAGTGGATGGATTTCTCATTTTCTTACTCAAAAGGACAGGGAAGTGGAGCCAAGTGATTGTCTCCTGAGATACCTTGCAGTTCAGTCTGCGTTTCTCTGGTTGATTGTGCTCTGTAATGGTGCAGTCTTTTGGAGAACTTTAAAAAGGATGAGTTTTAGAGCAGGATTCTTCCTTCATATGAATATTTGGAAAAAGTTGTTTGGGCTGCTGAACGCTATTGTGGTTTAGTTCTGTGAATGTAGCATGTCTGAGGTTTCTTAGAATAGGAAAGGTAAGTTGATGACTTTCTTATAGTCTTAAAAAATTTTAAACCTACCAGGAGAAACTGCTTTGGATTCCCATGAGCATCCACCCTGAAGCCAAATTTTAGAATTAGTCAAAAAAAGAGAATGGGTACCAAGTGAGTTCCAGGAGAGGCGCAAAGCTACACAGATAAACCACACATTTACTATGATGAGCATCTGCAATAAATGTGATCGGTTCTTAGAAGACACTGGTCGTAGTGACACCTTGAGGTTTCTGGGATTTTTTTATTTGCTTGTTTTAAATTTTCTTTCATTAAATTTGTGTGTGTGCGCATGTGCATACACTTAGACCACAGCACACATGTGGAGGGCACAGGGCACGCACGGCTCCTGGGGTTAGTTCTCGCCTAGTGCCTTCGTCCAGTCATGTCAATAGCATGGAGGTTTCTCTCTAAAGCTTCCTTCTAAGACTGAGAGGACAGCATGTGCTTAACATGTCAGAGGCCCCAGCCTCGCCCTCCAGCGGCAACCTCAGCAGAGCCTCCCTTACCATGTAAACTCTGCAGTTGGCAGACATCTTTATTGTGATGACCTTTCCCAGCTGAAAGGAAGACTAACACCGATGACCCATTTGGTGTCTCATAAAGATTATTGCCCACAAAAAAAATTGTTGTGCCGGGCGGTGGTGGCACAGGCCTTTAATCCCAGCACTTGGGAGGCAGAGGCAGGCGGATCTCTGTGAGTTCAAGGCCAGCCTGGGCTACCAAGTGAGTTCCAGGAGAGGCGCAAAGCTACACAGAGAAACCCTGTCTCGAAAAAC
>CABHPH010129026.1:22596-49128 GCA_902168325.1 Peromyscus nudipes | reverse complement strand
CTACCTATGTAGGTGCACCATGTGTCAGAAGAGATCACTCTCTCTCTCTCTCTCACACACACACACACACACACACAAAATGTAAGATCAAATGAAATTGGCATGGGGAAAATTAATTAAATTCCCATGTTAAAAAAAAATAGGGCCTTCTTTCCTTCTAGGAACCCTTGACAAAACTGACTTGATTTTTTTTTAAAGGATTTATTCCTTTTTATTTTAGGTGAATGTTTTGTTTCTACCTATGTAGGTGCACCATGTGTCAGAAGAGATCAGAGGTCTGGGATCCCCTGGAACTGGAGCTACAGATGGTTGTGAACTGCCACATTGGTGCTGGAAACCGAACCTGGGGCCTCTTGCGAGGGCAGCTAGTGCTCCTAACCACTGAGCTGCCTCTCCACCCTGCACAATTAACTGGCTGGATTTTAAGCAAACAGACAGTAGCACACTTTCACTCTTCGTTGTCTTTGGCTGCAATTTTGAGATGCAGGAGTCCTGTCATAGCTGCAGAAGTTCCACTGAGCAAAGTTCAACAAAATAAAGTCATGGGAGGAGAATTTAGAGAAAAATGATTTTCATTTGTAATGAATAAAATGGTTAAAAATCAGAGAAAGCTTTTCTTTAATGAAACTCATTCATGTAATCTATTAGTTCAATAGAATTTCTGACTTGTAATACAGTATTGTAGGGCATATTTATTGGATCAATTTTCAAAATTGTGAAGTCAAAGAAACAATAAGAAAAAAATGTATCCATTAGATGACTAGAGGCTTGTCCATTTAAAAGAAAGAGCACAGCACTGAATACCCCATTCAGGAGGGTTTGATTTGAGAGAATCCAATAACTTCAGTGGCTATACCAGTAAATAAAAACCACATAACATTCCTCAGTCATGCTAATATGCTTACACAATCAGAAGAAAAATTGAAAATACAAGAAAGAATTTAAAGTAAGTATTGGTAAAACAAATGACTAATTTCATTATTAAGGGAAAGCAAGTTTTCATAATGAACTACTTGAGGAGTAACTTATAGGTTCCATTCATTAAAATATTTTTTGGTTGTCCATCTTAGACATTCATTTATTTTTTTTAAGTGGGACATTAGTATAAAGAGCTTACAAGTAAAAATAATCACACACCAAAATTAACCAGACACAAAGTCTGTACATCTCAATTAACTTCTACACAGTTAGAATAGACATTTAAAGCTGCACAACTCCACATTAGATTTTGCACTTTAACTATCAAATATATTTTTATGTACTTATCACCACTGAGAAATGAAAAAATACCCAAAAGAGTTGAAACTTGAAAAACCAATAAGCTTTTCATGACTCAGGTGTCCTCTACCTGAATACAGCCCCAGCCACAGGTCATGTCACTTAGAATAGCCTTCTGTCATTCCAGGAAAAAAGCAGAATCAGGTGTAGAGGACCCAGGGGTACCAAAGAGAGCATGCCAGCTGGTGCAGGGGACTTGGAATGAGAGTCTTATTCTTGTCACTGGACAGGACAGCAGGCTTTCATGTCAGGCCCACCTGCTTACCTACATCATTATTTGAAGTCAGAAAATTGGAAAAACCTTTCTTACTGGAACATTTCTCAATCACATCTAGTAAGTTACCATTATTTGGCTTTTCTAAGTTTCAGGAATTCTTTTAAGAACAGGAGTTCAATAAATTAATGAAATAAACATTTGTCTTAGCAGTTACTAAGGTGCTGACAATGGAAAGGTGACACCAGAGGCTTCTGGGGGCTTGTTTGTTTCTTTAAAGGAGTATTTCACATGCTGGAAGGTGCTCCTGGGCCTCATGGGGAGGAGTTATCCCCTCCTCCTCTGTGGCCTGGGTGAGCACCACAGGGATGACGAAGAGGCTCTCTGGAGTCTTCACACATACATTTTAATTCCTGGCAGCATTCGCAGTTCACAAACAGTGCTGCGTGTTAAATCTGGTAAGGAGCTTGAAAACCCCTGATGCTCAGCTGCAAACCAGAGCAGTGAAATCAGTGCCTCTGGAGGTGGAACACCGGCATCAGTGCTTCTGTTCAGTTCCCAATTCCAATGTGCAGCAAAGTCTTAGAACCACTCAACTAGACGACTGCTTCTTGATAAAATCATCTCACTGCTGTCCTAATTCTTAAGGTCCGCTGTGCTGTAGTGTGTTCTTAAAACAGTGAGCGAAGACCTCATGTCACTAAGCAAAATGGACCAAATTACTACATTGTCATTTGAAATGCTGTCTACACCAGAGTTCGTGAATTATATTAGCCATCAATCTTTCAGACTTTATTGAAGGCTATAGTTACTAACAGATTTATGAGAAAACTTACAATAGTTAAATTGCACAAGTTTATTTCATGTTATTTTCAACAGGGCTATTTATTGATCTTATCAGCTGCCAGAAATGTGGGTAAACAGTGAAGCTGGTCAAACAGGTTTGTGCAGTTGGATACACTGGTACTTCATTTTAAAATGTGCTTTCAGATGCTAAGCACTTTCAAGGCAGTCTCTACAAACAAACAATTCATTAGTTGGAGAAGATAAATCCTTCACTGACAAGAACTCTTCTGCAGCAGGCTCAGCTCACAGTGTTACAGGAAAATTTCTAAAATTTTCATTATCACAATATGAAAACTAGGCATTGATATTAGTATGCACACCTATCTTAATTAAGTAGTTATATGCATGCTTATGAACACACATGTAAGCTCTTACTGTGGATTATGCAGTGATTTGAGCAGCTCAGGAAGAGGCACTAACAAACGCCAGTTCTTCTCTTTGACAGTAACTACTGCATTCAGTATCCACTGCATTCTAACTCTAAACTCCTCAGCACATACATACATACGGCTAATACATTAGAAAACAGGGCTGAAAACGCTCAAGAGTTTACTCATTACAATCAAAGGGGAATCAAGGGCTTACCTGCAGCTGCCACTTTAAACTCATACAACATATACAGTAAGTAGTTCCCTAAAGCATAGTTACCAGTGCTGCTTCATGTTTCAACTCAGGCTACTGCACACACAGAACCTTCTGGAACTAAAAGGTCCACATTGGCAAAATGACGCTTTTAAACACACAACAGTTTGAAGTGTCCAAGAATAGATGCCCATAAATCAGGAACCCTTGGTGTCCTTCAAAATTCTAAGGCCAGTGCAGAGGCTGGCCTCAGCCTTCCCACTCCCTTCTGTGCAAAATCAAACGAACCCAGCCTGGGACAGTCTTGGTCTCTGCAGGGTTTTTATACCTGTTTATCTCTGATGTATGCAGGTGGCCAGAACACACCCCGCCCCTTTCTAAAAAAATGTTTTTGAGTTTTGTTTTTAGTTAAAATATTATTATATCATTCCTCCTTCTTTTCCTTTCCAAACCATCCCAACATACCACCCGTTGCTCTCTCTCTCTCTCTTAAATTCATGCCCTCTTTGTCTTTAATTGTTTACACACACACACACACACACACACACACACACGGAGAAAGCGGGCAATTTTCTCAATGCATTTATATGTTTACTTCACAGATGCTCAGAATAAATTATGTTATTAATGCCTTTGATACTAATATACATATGGAGCAGTTTTTAAATGTAATGCTGACTTTCGGATGTTAGGGAATCATAAGCACATCCATTAGAAACAAGTTCATCTTGTTTATTCAGTTTCCCAGAAAATAATACATGGGCATGTGTCCAAATATATTTACTTTCAATATATTGGATACTTAATCTATGACCAAATGAACAAAAGAAACAAAAAGTTCTTAGGTTAAAAAAAAGTTTCTATTTTTAAAAGAGACTTATATTATACTTTGCTGACATCTGATACAGAAGAAAATCTTCATCCACACTTTCAAACTGCACTGTAGGAATCAGTACGATAATGAAAGGCATCACAGGGCTCACATTAAAGATGCAGCTGTGAGTGGACAAGCTCAGCCTTGGAGGACAAAGAAAGTCAAGCTGATCATCCCCTTCCTCAAAGTCCTCAGACTTTTCAATCACTTACACGACAGGGCAATTCACCACCTTTAAAAACCAAAAGTGAATTCTATTTTATTAGTTGATGTTTTTGCACAGACAAAAAACAATTTTTTTAAGAAAAAAATCAAGAGCAATTACTTGAATGGTAAGCATCATATAAATGCCCCACATCCAACTTGACTAACAACTGTGTTAAAATCCAGACAAGCCTGTGCTGACTCCATATGGTACAGGACAGTAATCACTGTGGAGAAATGCCTTTCTTCTGCTATTCTTGAGACACCTGAACTATGGACTCAGGTGTTGGGATGCCCTTGGTGTAAGGGTTTGGTCTTTAATTACGTCATCAACCTTCGCCGGTGTCCCAGCCTAAAAAGCGGGTGGGCGCTCTGTTCGCTCTCTTTCTCTCCCCTCCTTTCCTCCCCGTCGGGCTCCCCCTCTCTCTCTCTCCCTCCCCCCTCTCTGTCTCTCTGTTTCTCTCTCTCTCTCTCTCTCTCTCTCTCTCTCTCTCTCTCTCTCTCTTTCTCTCCCCCTCCCAATAAAGCTCTAAAAAGGTTAACCATGGTTATGATTCTTTTAATCAGCACGCTCCTCCGCCGGCATGGCAGCCGCGGGCGGCGACTAGCCAAGGGGGAGGGTGCAGCGCCGTCTAATCAGCGCCGTAGCATAACCAACAGCGAAAAATAACCAACACTTGGTCTCTCCAGTCATGTAACTTATCAAACTTGGATCTCTATAACTGATTTCTAGAAAACTTAATGCATTTCATGCTATAAACTAAATGAATTTATTCTTTTTTTTTTCTTTTTTTTAAGCAGGATTGGGGATTGAACCTAGGGTTCACTGCATGTGAGGCAAGTGCCTTTCCACTGAGCTACAGCCCTCTTCCCTATGAATTTATAATATCCACTCAAACACAAAGAAGGGAGGGAGGGTACATATAGTGTCTCACAAAGGCCTCTATCTTCCATGATTAAGATTTAGAGTATGTTTCTTCCCAGAGCACAGATTTTTCTCTCACTCTTATATTTCTAGTAAATTACTTACTCAATTTTGTCATTCGATCTTTAAATGGAAGAAAAAAATGTCTAAAGCTCTTAGTGCAAAGGGAAGATTAAGAGTGTCAGAATTATTCTGATCCAATGACGAGCTAAGCAAATCTTTTAAAATAGCTCAAATGGTATGAGAATTTTACAAATGAGCTCTAAACAGCCTAAATTTAAATTGCTCTTAACTTCTGAATACCTAGCAAGCTACTGTTTGCAGCCTGAATATAAACATTCATGCCAGACTAACCCAAAAAATCCAGGGCAAATCCACGATTATTATTTTCCCCGTTTCCAATATCCAGCTCTACTTAAGAAAGGCATCTAATGAATGCTGCAGCAATAATTTCAACAGGAGATGATTTCATTTCTGCGTTTTCACTGTCATTTCCTTCAGAATTGTCACCATCACTCAACTGTTCTATCCATTATTTCTATCTACACACATTTCACAAAGGAAAAGTACATCATTAAACCCATCACATTTTCCCAAACTGTAAGCGAGCACATGAAATCATCTCTTCTCTGCCAGGGATCACCCACAGGAGAAGGCAAGCTCCATCTAGCAGAGTAGGGGAAGTGTGCCCACTAACCCGCTTAGGTTCAGCCATGTTTAAATTTCACCATCTGTAAACAAAGGGTTGCTTTCCCCCTCTGGGTAACCTTAAATATTTCTCCATGCTTTATGCAAACTGCTGGAAATTGAAAAACATATTCTTCATGATGACATTCATTTTGGTTTTTAAATGTACTCTAATCAATGCCTGTTATCATTTGCTGTTAAAACTCAATTTCCTGGGAAAAATTCCTGTTCTCATAAACATATGCATATGCAAATCCATATAGTAATTTCATATACTTACACTATAGTCACATGAATATGAGAATATATATAAACATATAATATGCATGTATTTATATAACATATTTATAAGTTGTCAACTGAATATTTTCAATTTAAGGGATACCATTTAAATAAAAATAAGATAGGTCATAAGGTTAAAATGAAAACCACACCTTCTCTAATTGAATTAAGAAATTTAAAGCAAATTGACTCTAAATGTTCGAGGCAGGTAAATAGTACTAGAAATTTAAATTAGCATCTTGTTTGACTTGGTGTCAATTTAGCAAAATGGAGTATCAAACTATAAACTTACACCTTTCTTTGTGCAATCCCAAGCCAATGCACCCAACTTCACGTATCCTGACATTATCACACGAATAGGAATTACTAAAGCTAGTATATCAGAGTGCCTGTGATCAATCATTATTTTAGTGATATTAGTCAGCAATGAACACTGTGATGGTTATTGGTGTTATTGTCATGACAAAGCTTTGGTTTTCTTGCTAAATTGTTTTTAATGTAAGGAGCAAGTTTACTTAAAGCCAGTTCCCATCAGTCCCCACCATAGGCTGTTCTTACCAAGAACTCTACTAAGTCCTGCCTCAAAGCATCATGGTACAAAGTCTGTCAAACAACTAGGACAACTGAGGTACCTAGAAAGTACACAGTCCCTTCTCCATAATCCTGACAATCAGTTCATTGGGCCAGCAATATTCGTCAGTGTTTATACATTGGAATGATATAATCTCAGACTGAAATACAAAAAGAAGATATTATGGTTCATATAGTCTTATAAAAATGTAAATGATTTATCATCCAGCCTTAAGTTCATCAGCAAATAAGCCTAATTCTCTCTTCCCTCAAACTTGGCCTCCTCTTCTATTTGCTTTGGATCCCATAGCCAGAGTGAGAGCCCTGGAATCATGGCTAAAGCTTTACTGAGATACAGTAACCTCCAAGAAGCAGGAGGTGAGTCCATCTCAGTTCTGTACCCCTACTCCATTTCCATCATTGCCACTGTGTGCAGAAAGGGTCGAAGAAGCAGCAGCCATCCAGAGGTCATCAAGGAAGCAGTGCCTCCCAAGGCTGAACGTATAGCACAGGAGTGGCAGTGGGGAGCAGGTGGGCCACACACCAGGAATCCTGCCGCAGAGGCCTGCTGTTCAGACAGTTAGGGGTGAAGAGGTAAAGATCTCAGGGGATGCCACACACGGAAACAGCGTGAAAGAAATTAGGAAAGAAGAATTTGCTGACAATTACATTTATTCAATGAAGTAAAACTGTTAGATACCGAAGTTAAAAACTACTAGAATGGATGAGGGAAAAGTAAAGTTATACTAGTATGAAATGGCTGCTAAGAATTATATTTCAAAGAAGATTCAAGAATATTGACTCTGCTGGCACACAGGTGATCTTGGAGAAGTCACTTAACCATTCGGTGACCCAATTATATCTCAGCTGCAATGTGGGGATGTTAAGACACCTTCTGGTTATTGTGAATATTAAATGGAAAATACAAATGAATGCAAAGTGCTAAAATCACATCATTAGTAAATGACAAATTTGCTTTTAGATGTAAAATTTGATTCTTGGCTAAAAGTAAAATTCTAACATTGGATATTTTTAACCTTTGTTGTTCCTATAATGTACCTAACGTGCCATGTCTCCCAAAGACCATATCTGAATGTTCACCAGTAAGTACCTGGAATCAAGCTGTAGATAAATGTCTGGGAGGGAGAGAAACAGTTTTACCATTTACAGGAGTCATCTGCTTACTGTTTGATCTTAGCAGTAGTTACAACTGTTGACAACTTTGCACTTGGTAATAGTCTTGGGTGACAAAACTGTGGGAGAGTTCATAGTGACCTGTTGTGGTAGGAACAGTCTGGAGTCTATGAAATGTAATGCCTGGACCTTGGTTTGGAGAAGAGCAATTTACTGCAGGGTGGATTCATCAATAATTCTCTTTTCTTGAGCTGTTTTCATTTTATGCGACTTCTTTTCACAGCCGGGCTCAGCTGATGCATTGTCTCCACTTCACACGATTCATTCACAAGCTTCTGAACGATGGAGCTGTGGTGACTGACAAGGCTACCTCAGGGAGACTAACATGCAAAACCTAAAACAAGAGACTTCTTTTGATGCTACATAAAAAAACTTCTTTACAAACTTTCAGCAGAACAAATTCTCCTTTGGACAGTGCAGTCAATTTATGAAGGTTTTTATGACCCCGGAAGGAATTCTTGCATTCCAAACCATCCCAAGGCTGTAATAAGCTGAAGTGAGGAATGTATGTCATATATACTAGCCCCTGCCTTTTCGATTTAAAATGCCACTTATTCTTCGAAATGAGAACAGAATTGAGGTTAAAATGAAAATAACCAACTTCCTCGGGAGAATTCCAGGAACAAATGTGATGAATTTCTCTCCACAGATGAGAAGATAAGCCACATGAGAAATAGAATGCCAACTTTCTAGGGCAAGGATGAAACCCCTGTCCAAAGCCTGTCCCAAGCTGTCCCTAGATCCGGTTAGTCCTGACGGCCACATACTAGCTGTTTTCTATGAAGGGATCCAACCATGACTATATTGAACTTCCTTGTTGCTCTTGTTTTGTTTTTTCTCCGTAAAAGACTATTTTCTCATCTGATCTCTGACCTCCAATTCCTGTTCCCATAGCTCATGTCACCCTGGCATACCAGCCTCCCTCCCTGCTCCTCAATCACAGCCTGCTCCGTCCTAAGGATCCTGCGCCTGCTCACAGAGGTCAGGCTCTGCAAATTCACTACCTGCATCAGAATGAGAATGTTACCCACACTACTTTGCCGCCTAGGTTCTCTTTAACCTTGTGTTTTCCCTCATCTCTTAAGCACTGAAACACCACATATTAGCCTTTTGTGTTTGTTTATTTCCTTCCATTTTTACTTGAATTCCAGATGCACAAAAATGGAGATTCAGGATCATTTTATTCCCTTGTGTGTTTTCAGGGCTTACAGTAAGTCTAAGACATAGTAAGTACTTAAAAAATGTGTGAGATGAATGGAAGACTGGCCTTTTCCACAGGTGTGGTGAAAGGCAAATAAAATGCCATCAGCAAAACTTACTGACCTAAAAAACACATTTCACTATTTTAACATAGTGTCAAATTAACAAAATATAAAAAACTGAGCAATGATAGTAAATGTATAATAAATAAAAATGACTCACATACCTATAAAATAGATGGCTTCATCAGATTGTTTTAAAAATTTACAAAAAATACTGAAAGCTTAAAAATATTCCAAGTACACCATTTTCCCAGGTTTGTGGACTAAATGAGGTGTGGTCTCTGGTCCAAAGTAATAAATGTAACCCACGGAGTGCTAAAGGACAGGCAGATCGGAGGTCTTGGAGTAGCTTCAAAAGAGAACAAGAGGTTGGAGACAGGAGGGAAACAAAGAAAGAGAAGGCTCATGGAATTAAGCACCACTTAGGAGACTATGAACCAAGATCGGGTTTTCAGCTGCTTTGACTTCAGCAATAGGCCGTACATCAAAGTATACCCTGCCAATGAATGGCAGACAGCTAACAATCCCTGGGTTGGCCTTCCCACACATACAAAAAGATTGGCCATTCCCTAAGTATGACACTGTGAAATGTGGCTGTGGAGACCAAGAGTGTCAGGGAACTAACCCATTTGGGGATTGAGCTTTTCCCAGGGAGAGAACCAATAAAACAACAGAAGCCCCAAGCAAAAATAAACAAGATGAACCCCACAAAGTGAAGGTCAGGGCTGCATATGTGGGAATCTAGTTGTGTTTTTGCTGAAGCAGGAGGAGCAGGTGACACACTGGGACATATCACTTGGTTCCCGGGGGACTCCACTTATATGAAAGAGTGCAGTTTCCAGAGATGCTGGAACTATGTCTGATCTGAGTAAATAACTGGGATGGAACATTCCTGAGACCCAGTCCCAAGGCTCAGAAAAAGATGGCCAAACATGATGCACAGCTGTAGAAAACTGGCTAAACACATAATATATATTTAAAATAACTACCGTACCAAGTTTCAGAAAGAATATAACAACCATTTTTACAAACAGTAAAATAAAAAAGTACATTGGGTACTTTTCACAAAATAATGATAAAAGTTAAATAAAAATTACCTAATTGAAAATCAATTCATACCATGAATACAAATTTGTGACTCTTTGGTACAATAGCAAGTACTTAACTAAGAGTTATTAAACTAGAATTGTCAGCATATAGATTTATAATATAGTCACTTTAATTAAAACCAATGAGACAAATAGTTCTTAAAATAAATAGGCTGTATAGAAAGGCAAAGTCAATGTCTATATGCCTGGGTTTAATTGATCAATGCAAATAAAGGACTAAAGATTAAATTTAACAAAGCACAAGGCACCAATATGTGTGGATTTTTTGAAAGAAAGGAGGGAATCTTGGAAGAAATGCAGAGTCCCTATGGACACGTGTTTTTCTCCTAGGCCCTGGAAACACTTGCACAGATTTTAATCTCACAAACATCAGGGAAGCTAAGAGAATGCACTTAAGTCATCTACCCAGGGTCACACAAACGACAGCTGCTGGGTTTGCTGGTTTCACATCAATGTCACTTTCTCCACAGTCTGGGAGGCAGAGCCCAGTGAGACACCTTGATCCTCACAAGCAAGGAAGTAAGTTTAGTCCTGTGATGGTAATTCTTGGTTGTCAACTCGACTACATCGTAATTCACTAAAACCCAAATGACTGGGCACACCTATGAGAGATTTTTTTCTTAATTAAATCATTTGAAGTGGGAAGACCCACTTGTAATCTAGATCTTTGAGGAGGGAAGATTTACCTTTAATCCAGATCTTTGAGGTAGAAAGATCTGCCTTTAAACTGGACCACACCTACTGGCAGCCTAGATAAAGGGCATGAGAGAAGGAAGATTCTTTTTTCCCTACTTGACCTTGCCCTAGCTAGCAAGTTCACTCCTTCACTGGCATTTGAGCATACTTGTTCAGGATTCTGGCATATACTGAAGACCAGCTTAGATATCTAGCCTGGTGGATTGAACAACTACTGGACCCTTGGACCTTCTGTTGTTCATAGCCAGCCATTGTTAGATTAGCAGGACCACAGCCTCTAAATCATTCTAATAAATCCCTTTCTATACATAGAGAGATTCATTATATAACTTCTGTTACTCTAGAGAACCCTGACTAATACAAGTACATACTTCAATATGTCAAATAGGAAACAAAAGGAGAACTCAAGTTACAAAAGCCAAGATTAGGAAGGAAGAAGTGCAAGGAATAGGTTCACAGCTCACAGAAGGTGGCCATTGGACTCACTCAAGTCCAGTTCACAATTCACAGAAGGTGGCCATTGGACTTACTCAAGTCCAGTTCACACCTCACAGAAGGTAGCCACTAGATTCACTCAAGTCAGAGTCAAATTACATAGTAAAGACATTGTTTAGAAAACAAAACATAATTGATTAATTTGACATGCTTTTGTGCTTAGATTTGGATCACAAAGGAATAAAATAATCTTTAAGAAAGTAATACTGCTATGTTCAGTTTTTTAATATATATTTATGCTCATCAGTTTCATTACAACATAGTTGAAAATTAATGTATGGGAATGACAGCCTGTTTAATAGTTACAATCATTTATTACATTTAAGATATTATTAATATTAAACTTGGAAGGAACTAAGTTAGCATGCATGCATTCCAAATGTTGTTCTTCCTTCTCTGTATCTTACTCCCCACTCCAAGCAGAACACTTACAATGAAAAATATAAAGATAATAATGGTCTTTTAGATTTGTTTATTTATCTGTTTTCTGTATATTGGTGTTTTTTCTTATGTATGTCTGCACACCAGGAGAGGGCATTGAATTCCATGGGACTACTGTTATAGAAGGTTGTGAGCTGTTATGTGGTTGCTGGGAATTGTACCTAGGACATCTAGAAGAACAGCTCTTAACCAATGAGACACCTCTCTATCCCCAATGATAATGACTTTTAATCTTTGTTTATTGTGTGAGTTTCTTAAAATGTGCAGGATGGTGACACAAACACCAAGATAAAGCAACCAAGGGTGTGTCCACTTGGAAAAGGACTGGATAAAAGAAGGGCCGCCTCCACTCACACTGCCTGGGTGCAAGTATTCCATAGAGAGCAGACTCCATGTCAGAGCTGGAAGATCAATTAGGCAAATAGAAAGAACCACAGCTCCCCAGTCACTGCCAGCAGAAAGACTGTAAGATATATATGTGTGTGTGTGTGTGTGTGTGTGTGTGTATCTCCACAGAGCACATGGCCTAGCTGAAAAGACAAAGGAGCCTAACTTAGAAGTTCAGGGTAAACCTAAACCTTTTGCTTAAAAGAGCTGAAGTAAATGTTTAAATCTCCAGGCTGTTTACTCATCTGTGAAAGGAGGAAATACTGGCCACATCTACCATTTAGATTGCTATAAGAACTCTGGGAGAAAAGCTTTGGAAAGGACCTTGTAAATTCCAACTCATATACAAATGATTGCCATCAACATTTTAATGGAATCTCTTTCTGTATCCAAAGCACACTGACTCACACCCCCAAATTACAAAAAAATAAATCACTAGAAATAGACACTGCATTTCTGTTTTGACATAGTTTAAAAATTTATACTACTCTTTGTATTAGCAGCCAGGCAAAAGCACTGGAATCAAACACATCTTCACTTCAGTCTACAACAAAATATATTTCCCTTTCTCACTCATACTGGACAGTTTCTCCAATGTACAGTATTTATGTGATTTATCACCCAAATTTCTCTCTTTTTCCAAATAATACAAAAACTCAAGTCCCAGACTGAATGTTTACAGCACAAATCTGCGTATGTCTCTAGACTCCCTGTAGCTGTGTTTTATAGATACATAAAAATAGCAACCCTACTTTCCACAAACATATTTCCTATGATATTAGTGACAACATGCAGTTAGGATATATGCATGTATACAAACACATTCATATCATCTTGCAAAACTGAGCCTATGTCACTGGGCTATGAGCACACATTCATGATGTACAAGGCTGATGAATTCTCACAGGTGCCAGTAGGTGAGGTTTGCCTTTGTTCCATACCCTGCACAGTCGGATCCTTTGGACAACACATTCACAGCACTCACAGTTGGCATTTGTCACTCAGCCTGCATGGTGTTTGACCTAAACCTTCCTAGATGGAGATGTCCTTAAGGGCCCAGACACTACCTTTACACTGTGCCCTAGTCCTCTGCCACTTTGTGATTGACACTGTTCCAAAAAATGGTGAATGAATTTTCATGGCTAACTAGAAATATAAACCACGTGTGATGAAAGACAATATATTCTCTTTTCTATAGACAAGGTCAGTGGAAATCTGGGTTTGGAACACAAATTGAACTTAACAGAGCTTTTTATTTTAGTTGTTTTTAACCTGTGTCAATTTATAGAATGAACAAAAGAAAGCACCACCCTTCCCACTTCAGACTTCACTGAAAAGGCCTGTGTTTCTCTTCCCAAGAGGCACCGCAAACTCAGCAGTGAGCCTTCTGTGCTGTCGCCAGAAGCCAAGCTTCCAGGTCATCATTCTAAATCTTTTTGAATAAATCAGAAGGACACAAGGATGTCTGCAACAGCACTTGTGAGCACTGGCAGCCTGAGGTCCCTTCCAGCTCTGGATGCACAGCACACTTTTAATGGTAGGAAGCCTGGAGAACAGACTTGAGGGCTTCAAATCCCCACTTTAGTTGAGGTAATTCTGACTCAAAATAATTGCAAACACTAAGTGCAGACCTTCAAGATGAGATATTTGTATTTTACCAAGTTTTGACCCCATTATTCTCTTCATTAATCCATTTTAAAGTAAACACATCTTTGTAAGTCATTTATTCATTCATTCAACAAATGACCATTAATTAACTGAAGAAATAAGATACATTAACAAGAATATGAGCCAAAATAGGCTTGAATTTAAATCCTGATTTCACACTTCAATAAGGGGTAGTGTGAAAAAGCAATTGTCTCTCTCTTAGTTCCTATTTTATATCTTTTCCAGAAAGATCAGGAGGAAGAATAACAGGATGATAGACTTAAAGTCCTTGATATCAAGTGACTCACACTGTGTTTTTCTAAGCTTTCTCTTCCCTTGTAAGGCAGTGGGGACAGAAACACGACATGTGTTATATCATTCAAGAATGCAGAATATGATGTGACACATGGACACAACAAACTAATTAGTACACAAGAGGTTAAGTGGTAAAACTTAGGCCTGAGTTTAGTTCTGCTAAGGAACACTAGTCACTCACACTCCAATCGCAAGAGAAGTCAGAATCCTCCCCAGTAAGAAGAGCAGAATTTCAAAAGTTACAGGACCACAGTCACAGGCACATCTACCCTCTATATGCTCTTTATCAGAGTTTTCAACACATAGGGGTGTTCAAAACAAAAATGAGCTTATTGTTGAATAAAAAGCAAATGTCCTAACTCACTACTTCAGAGCATTTGTGAGTGCGTCTTCCATCTACACGAACAGGTTTCTAGTTCCAGTGAGCTATTCTAAAAGTACTTCGTGTGCTTCCACATCCACATCTCACTCCTGCTGGCACCTCTGCCTCCTCTCTCAGGACTCCATCTGCCATACCTTTTCAGAGTTCCATTAAGAAGTTACTTTTCTTTTTCCTTCTCTAAGCATCCATCTCAACTACACAGTCTCTTTTTCACAGCAGTCCTTCCACAGCCAGGCACCGTGCTTCATAGCACAGCCTCTTGACTACAAGTTTCATGTTCCTCATTAGACTGTACATTCCTTGGAATTTATTTGGTTGTATTTGTATTGTGGAATAATTATTCAACATATCTTAACTGAAGCTATTTCACAATTTTAGGAGAGAGTGATTAAATCAACTAAAGTAGATTTAGCTACTTCATTAAATACAATGCTTGCCAAGTGTACACAGTCTCCAGTTTAGGACAATTTTACTCAAGGTGCCCATTTCCTAACCCGTTTTCTAGTTAGCTACTAAACATGCTTCCACAGTATCTACTTTCACAACTGAGGCTCCCTGTGGAGAAGTGCAAACTATGGCTAGAAGCAAGTGTCCCATGCATGCTTTCTATCTCCAGGAGGAAGAGAGGGAGGTTCCTGAGGGAGGGACCAGTTCTGAACTCTGACTTGATCTAGTTGCAACTGGCCCTGAAGCCTTCTTCATGCCATCTATCAAGAAATCAATGGGGAAGCACCTTGCATAAGGACACAGATAGTCTCCTTTCCCCAATTCTGTTACCTGAGCCATGATGAAAAATCTTAGGTGTAGATTCAAGGGAAGCCCAGAGTAACTATGGTTTGCATCACATAGGTTCCAAATACCAGTACAAGCTCCCAAAGTTGACATTAGCTCAGCCCTATTGCATTCCAAGAGGAATGACATGACTACCAATCCATTTCTTCATGGTCCAGTCTCCAACCCCAGTGCCTACTTTAATAGGTTGGTCTTACTTTGTGTTCCTGGCTCCTGAAATAAATTTGATCTTTTTGGCCAATGTCCCTTTCCACCATCTATCTACTCTTCTAATTATATATGAACACACACACACACATACACACACACACACACACACACACACACACACAGAGAGAGAGAGAGAGAGAGAGAGAGAGAGAGAGAGACGCTGATGTTATACGGATATATATATGGATTGTTTCAGTGTTTACTTCATACACGGTATTAAGTATATGAAGATGTATGTATGTAAACTGAATAATTCTGCTTTCAACATTTTAAAAATTTTAGCTAATATGAATTACATCCTATAAAATAATCTATGTTAATAAATAGTATTTCTTTACTGCTTATCCTGGAATCAATCATAAACATGGAGTTAGAGATGGCAAAGCATCATCTTCCCTTGTAGATGAGAAAAGTCAATATACATCAAAGTCAAATCCCATGTCCCTACTGAAAGCAGTCTAAAGTTTGCTGGGCCATGTGGTGCTGCATGATCACATCTACTAGTCAGTACTGAAAAGACAGAGTCCATGTTTCTGCATTTCCTTATGCTGAAATATTAAGTCTAGACAACATGTAGAAAGAAATGGCAAGGTGTAGGAAACCAGCCTATTTAACTTGAAATCAACTAACCTATGAACTGTGTACATGGTTATCTTATAAAGAAGTAAAATAAATAAAATAAAATAAAATAAACTGTGACTATATTGAATTTCAACAAGCCAGTTCACAGCAGGAAAGACTATTACAGCCAGATAAAACCTTGACTATTTTCAGACACTTCCCTCTGCTGAGGAGCAATCACACTAAAAAGACAGAGCTGTCTATTTCAGCATACATATACACTGCAACATGGGTGTTATTTACTGATAAACGGCACCATGACAGTAATTTTCAAATCAGAGTTTGTCCTGTCAGTCAAATGAGAGAGGTGGGACATTCTCCCCCAGTGACGACATTTTGGGCTGCATGTGGCAGTCCGCCAGGTCAATTACTGTGCAGATGGGAGAAACATGGAGACAGATTGACTTAATTCAGAAGAGGAGGATCAAGAAAATGGAAACCTAGGGACATATTAGCACAATGACCAATTACTGAAAGTGTGGCTTTTGCTAGAGCTGTGAAATGTATTTATACTGAGTGTTTCTATCTGGAAGGATTGTTATTTATTAGCAAGACGGGTGTACAGGGCATTGAAAATATCATTTGTATGTTTATTTCTGGAGAAAGTCATTTCTCACAGGAAAATTAAGATGCTGTAATTTGCATCTCTTCTTGGTAACTTAGAGATACATCAATTAGTATTTGGGGAACTGACGGACAATCATCATAATTGCTGTTTCACTGACAGGTCAATTTGTTTCTATTTTTCTACATCAAAACTAATGTCAGTTTTAAACAATCCTGGTCATTGCTCCCCTCACCACTGTCTACAGTTCCTCTGTCTAAAGGGACACAGAGAACACTATGGTGGGCAGAGGCTCCCATCTCAGAACTACAGTTCCTCTGTCTAAAGGGACACAGAGAACACTATGGTGGGCAGAGGGCTCCCATCTCAGAACTACAGTTCCTCTGTCTAAAGGGACACAGAGAACACTATGGTGGGCAGAGGGCTCCCATCTCAGAACACCTACACCGGGCTCATTTCTTTTGCATTTCTTTGTTTTTTGATTATTTTCCAGGAGTTTGATAGAAGAATCACATCAAACAAAAGACTTACTGGAAAAAAATATAGACTTCTTGGATCACAATTAGTTAGTTGCCTGTAAACCAGATTCTTAAGGTCCTACGATGCCCAAAGATAATCCAGACCAGCACACATGCGGGGGAAGATGCTGGGTTGCTGAAACTGAATTCTGAAACCATACCAAATATGATGGTGATTGACAAACTCTCAAAACAAACAGTGAACCATTTTATAGAGGGCAGATTTGAAAGACACGAGTTAAACTAAACCGTCAGAAATACTACCGTCCTAATCCTCCTCTACCTGAAGAATTATTATCCGGAAACAATCTGTAGGGAATTTACATATATTCTAGGACGGCATTAAGGTTTGTTACAACCACAACAACATAAGGAGACAGACACAGTCCTGGAAAGGAGCTCCCACAGAAAGAATATGAATCCAGTTCTCTCTGACCAGTAATCCATTTTATCGATTTTTATGCATTGTTTATATGTATAAGATATTGCACAAACATTAAAATATATCAAATTGCCAGAGACTTAAGAACAAAGCACAAAGTAAGACATGGTAATAAGTTCCATAAAGTTAAGAATGAGAGGAAAGAGCCCTAGAAGCTCAGGACACAGCTGTCCAGATGCCTCTCCTGCCATCCATGTTACATGGACAGCAGTGTCAAAACATCTGTGCAGACAGGCATGTGCTGCACACTGCAGTAATAGAAACCACTGATGCCACACAGATTCTCAACGTACCTTACTTAGTCCTCAAAACAGCCCTGTGTAAAAAAAAATGATACGAAGTTTAACCAAAACCCAGAGAAGTTAACTAACTTGCCCAGAGTCACACAGCTAACCACAGGAAGAATCTAGTCTATTCTGTGCCTATTAATATAACATCGAAAGCATACCCACTAAAATATACCATTCATTAAATATATATGTATATATATGTATATATATATATATAAATCCTGTCACAAATGAGTAACATATGGTATTTCAATGTGAGAGTTTAAAATTGAGAAGTTAGCTTATTCACAGCAACGTTATGATGAATGAGGAACATAAATTTTAGAGTGAAACAGACTCAGGAGAAAACACTTATTTGACCAGTCAGCATCTGGTGGCTTAACATGCCTGGGTGGCAGTACACATGTGACATAAGGTATACACAGCACATGCATGGGCATCACTCCTCCCACCTTCAACATGAGATGAACCCCACCCAGCTTCCCTAGCCCTTCTCCCAGTGCCCAGTGATACCCCAGTGATACTGACAGCAGCCTAAGCTCTGCTTAAGCTAGAAGGCTAGCCCTCACTACCCGACCAGCTGCCTCCTCTCCCTGCCTTTGCTCAGGGCATTCACACACAGCAGACAGGAAATGTCCCCAGCCCACACAGCAGGGCAACTGCTCACCCCCCCTCATTTCAAGCCCAGGGCCCAAGTTCTTCCTACTCCGTTTCAGCATCTCCTTTCCTAGTTCATGCTATGTGCACCAGCAGTGTGCACGAGTTTTCTTTTTTTCATGTCATTCGGTATTATTTCCACTAGTATTTGTTTGCCTTCCGAATTTGTACTTTCTGTGAATGTCATGTGACTTCTATGCCAACATATGTATCAAAAAATATTGACAAGAAAAACAGTAATTTTGCATATATTTAAAGACTAGGTGCACAAGAAATAGGTGGTACATAGTTGATACATAATCAATAAAGAACAGATACTCATAAAAGAATCTGCACTGAGTATAGTCATGTACACACTACTGCACAAGCAACATTGAGGTATAAACTCCTGTCCTTCAGGAACCTGGGAACACTAAAAATACAGAATTACATTGTGGGTCTAAGTCATCTGAATGGGGCAAGAAAGAAAGGATAAATATATTATCTTGTTGACAATAGAATGTACCTTGATGAACTGGGCATGGTGGCAGAAGCTTGACCTTGATACTAAGGAACAGCAGACAGAAAGGCTTTTGATACTGCTTGAGGCTACAGCAAGACTCTGTCCCAAAACAGAATGTATCTTCATTGCACAACATCTCGGACTAGAGAAGCCCGGCCAGAATGCACACTGGCTCACAGAAGCGAAGCTTTATGAGTTCAGTCCTCCAGGGACCTTGTTGTCATTTATGTCCTCTCTCCTGTATTCATTCTTCATCTACGTGCAAATGGTTTGCAGGTTCAGTCAGTCTCATCATACAATCTGGATCAACCGTAGGATCCAGTACCAGGTCTGTGGTGAAACAGAGATGCTGGTCATGAAGCTATGGACTGCTGGCAACAGAGTTTGCTCTTTTCCTAGCAAGGCCACAGAGGAGACCGTGGTGATTAAATGGCGCAAGTGAGTCACTTGTCAGGCAGCCATGGAAGAGTTAATTTACTCCTCCATTGGGTGTACAGTTAGTCCAGTCAAGGCAGCCATGGAAGAGTTAATTTACTCCTCCATTGGGTGTATAGCTAGTCCAGTTTTAAGTGTGTTTAATGTAGGGGTCATGTTAACCTTCTTATACATGAAGAAAACAAAGTAGGTTAGAATTATGCCATGGTATTGTAATACAGAGGAAAACCCTTACATAATGCCTCTATTACTTAAAGGTAATTAATGCCAGGTGACACTGAAATAATTAACTTTGAATTAATCACATATTTTGTTCCTTTGTTCCCCTCAACTTTTTAGACAAGCCTAATAAGTATAACCTGCCAGAAGAAACATGAATAGTGAAGAGGAGTCTAAAAATTTTCTTCTCAGAATCAGTAATTGGGAGAAACAACAGATGTGGGCAATTAGCAAATGAATATGGTGCTTGACGATGGAAAGATTGAGGATACATAACAGATGAGCTAGTTCAGAGCTGTTATTAAAGGTTACAAGTTTAAACGGGATTTAAGAGCCGCTATACTGTCCATTCATCAGTATAAATACCTTTCATGGCACATAAGTTACAAGGCTGTTTAGTGAACATCATTCAAAGAATAGAAAGTTTGAAAAGTTAAATGTAAGCCTAAAGCTATACCATATAAGAACATATCCAGTTTGGGGCATATGATTAGACCAAGGGAAATTCGATCATTTAAAACACAACATTGCTTACATTAAAGTGATGTACCTTTAATTGAACAGAAGTACATAAATGTTTAATTGAAATGTATCAAATATACCAGATTAAAATGAGCTCATTAAAGCACTGATTAGGAAGCCATCGCTTACTCTGATCCTAACATCATTGGCACAGGCATTAGTTGACACCTTTCAAAAGTTTTATCAGTCCTTCATTTATTTGAGCTAATGATAAAATAGTTTCCATTAGCTTCTATCAAGGAGCTTACTATTGCAATATTGCTCAGTGCTATTGGTTCTCAATATGACAAATGCAAAGTAAACACCAATCAAAACATTCCCAGACACTGGAGTTTATTCAGGAAATTTTAGGTTTTGTGAGCTTAGTACACATCACTAAAGGATTTCACTACCTGCTTCAAAGAACCACAACAAACCAAGTACAAAACAAGCTACAGCAGAAAGGTTGCAAACCACTTACCTCTTTTCTATAATCTATGCACCACGTGACATGAGAGCTGCACTGGCACTATTCACTGAAGATGCAAGGCTTACTCATGCAAAAGGCTTTCTCATGTCACCACCAATCGTATCAAAGATGAAGCAAACATTATATCCAGAGAGTTCTTCACATCACTTACACAAAGATTTATAAAGCTTCACCTAATACGGTATTGACAAAATCTGTAATTGAACAAAGCAGGAAGGACATCTCCCACTTAAAAGATGAGATACATGAAGCCCAGAGAACTTAGTGGCCTTCCCAAAGTCACATTTACTATTAAAAGAGAGAAAGCAGAGATCAAGCTATCCTTGACCTCATGCCCAGTGTCCTTCCATTCAAGTTAAATGAATTCCAACACAACCCACAGAGACACATTAATGTTATTGTCAATTTCCTTTGGAAGGATGGCTGTTCTTCCAGCTTAGGATGCAAGACATTTTCATTTAAAAGATATTGTCAGCAATCTCAACAGGTTTTCAAGTCTTTTTTGAGAAATGGAAAAAAAAAACCACGGCAATTTTTGCTACTGGTGATTTCTCTAATATTATACAACTGTTTCAATAGTAGTTCCAACAGAATGTCTCTGGACAAACTGAGATGTTTATATAACTTAGTTTATTTAAATAATTTTGATTATTAACCATTAGTTTCTACACATTTGCAAAGACAAATAAAACCAAAGTCCTTCTGAGGCAGGAAGGTAGAAGAAAACTAATAATGTGATGGTATAATTGTTTTAAGAAAGAATAATATTATTTTACAAAGAGCAAGGATGATGGTAATATGAAACTTGCTTCACTCATTTGAGAGGAGATAAAGTTTAATTTCCTAGGTCTTAACAATACCTTCACAAAGAAGGTAGGTAGGTTAAGGTTACTCAGGAGATCAGGGTAATATAAAGTACACAACAAGAACTATGTATAAGATGGAGTCAAAGGATTTATAACATATTATTACACTAAGATCAGTCTTTATGCAGAATGAACCTGCCTTGGTTGGATTGTGTAGTACCAGGTGCTAACTCAAAGCATTTGTTATGAAGTGTTCTGTGAATAGAGAACCAAATAGGAAGGAAGAGTTCATTTAGAGAGGGAAATCAGCACCTAAAGTGTGGCAGGCAAACTCTTGTAGGGGGAAGAAAACAAACCTGGGGAAATTCCTAGGTGGAATCCCGACTGGGGGAGGGTTGAAGGATGAGGGGCTGAAGTAACAGTGTCACCTTGTCAGTCTTTTCCTAAAGACTGCCCTAAGGGATCATTTAAACTCCTCAGTGAAGCTAAACACTGCTTCTTTTGGTCCCATTTCAGGGGACCGGGCTCTAGAATCTATCTTATTAATGTCTAAGTATATGTTAAGTCTGAAGTCTAAGTCTGTATGGATATTTTGAAAGTTCAGATTAAACTGACCTTCTTACAAAGCCATGGAAGAGGTGTGCTTCAGAAGGTTTCTAATGGCTAGAAACACTGTCCTGTATGTCATGCTGTGATGTCAAGCAGCACAGCCAGTGACAGAACACATGATGAATGACTGCAGACAGCAGACAGCGGAATCTGCTCTCACCTTACTTGTCCACACATAGCAACTCTACATCTACAACTAAGGCTATGTCAGATGGAAGCAAGTGTGATGTCAGGTTCTCAGGGTCAAAACAAGAGGGGTCTTACAGAGACCCAGGAGTGAGGGCAAATTCATACATATATAGTTTCTGGACTATTCCTGCCATTTTCCCTAGCTACTTAGTGATTTAGTGCATTTGTAAAAGCCATTAATTAGTAATTATTCCTATCTTAAACAACATCCAAGGGACACATAGAAATAAGATTTCATTAAATATCAGGACTGTAAGTGGAACAGACCAAGCAGCTAATCTGATAGTGAACATGGATGTGGAAATACAATCTGCAAGAGTACGTACACATTCCACAAGAAGTAAACATTGCTGAAGCTAGGCTCTGTGGTGCTTACCTGTAATTCAAGCACACTGGAGACCAAGGTGGGAGGATCCTCAATTCCTGAGAAGTCTGAACTACATAGCAAGACCTTGTCCCTCCCTGCCATACACACTACATAAACATAAAGATTCAGTGGGGATCAAACAAATGTCTGAATACTATACCCAAATTCCAGCCTATAGCAAGCTAAATCAAATTTAAGAAATATATCAAAACATTAAAAAAGAAAGTGAATAACTACATTCTTATAAGTACACAGCTATTCAGATATTTCTACTACTGTTAAAAATCATTATCAGTCTTTCTGATTATAAAAATAAAGGCTCACTGCAGGAAACAGGGCAAGGAATTCTTGGCACTCCCTCTTACCCTTCTCTACCTTTCTACGCATGTGATTTGGAAGTATGACCATATGCTGAGATGTACATAACTGAGCTATTATAAAGTGAAGACACCTATGTAAAAACCACACAGGAGATGATAGGGTTTTTACTGAGGGTAGAAAAGTCTGTGGAGAAAGTTCTTGGTTAGTCACTGTTCACATACAGATGAGATTCATTTATCTTCTTTCCTGCAATCCTTGATCATTTCATTGTCTATGAAGACTGACAAATCAAGTTACACATTCATTTAGTAATTATCAGTGCTTATTTTTATTCTCAGCAGTAGGTATGTAGTGATGGAACTCAGGTGTAATGGAAGAAAACCAATACAGAAGCAAATATACAAAGGGATAATTAGGCATGGGAAGTGCTAGGAAGGAAATAACATAGAATGTTTTTATAGGTATCCAACAGATAAAGTGATTAGAGAACTGAATTGAAGGTGAGATTTAAACAAAAACCTGAGTAGAAGAGTCCAGCCATGGACAAGCAGAAGGGGAATATAACCCAAACAAAGAGAACGGCATGAGGAAAGACTCCAAGCTCACTCTGCTGCAAAACTGACCTCCAGGGGACTAGACTGAAGTAACCAGGGAGAAGAGGTTAGTGATAGAGGGCCAGGCCAGGGTAATAAGGTTTTTTAGCATGAAGTTGTAAGGATGAGTTAATGATTTAATAATATTGTTTTGACCATCATATTACAGATAACAAGAGAGAGAGCAGGTGTCAGACAGTGGGTTATTTCACGATCACAGGCAATAGAAGATGCCTTCTGAAGTTAGGCAATTCTGTGTGGTCAGACTGTGTGTGCACTGAGGGAGGGGGCAGATTACAAAAATAAATCCTTTTTTCTATTTCAGGAATTGTTCAAAATGGAGTGTCATTTACTGATATTGAGAAGATTTGTAGAGAAATAGGTTTCCATGGGAAAAAGCAAGAGTTTAGTTTTGTATATATTAAGTTTCAGATGTTTGAGAAACATCCACATGGAGTTGTCAGGTAAGTAATTTGGATAAATGAGACAAGACCACTGAGGAGAGAGCCAGGTTGAAGATATAAATTTGGGAGTTATTAGCATATAGATGGTTTTTAAAGCCATGGGAATGTGACACAGAATGATGCTAAACAGGACCCAGTGCCAAGTATGAGGAACTTTAACATTTGGAAGTTGGTTAGAGCCATGCCAGAAAAGGCAGCAAAGTAGAAAAGGTTATAGTAGTAAGATGAAGCCCAGGTCCGCAGAGGGTTAGGATGGAACCCTGTTGAGCAGGGCCCACTCAGACAAGGAGGGAGAAGCTTCTCCCTGAGTTCAGCAATACTGGTGACACTGACCAGGATCTCAGCGCCCCATAGAAAACATAAAATGGGGCAAGAGGTAGAGAAGGCGTGGGGTCAAGGCAGAGTCTTAACAGGGGATGACAGCACAACACAAGGTGTTTAGAGCAGTGTTTCAGCCTGTGGGTCGTGACCCCTTTGGGAGTCAAATGACTCTTTCACAGGGGTAGCCTAAGATCATCTACATGTTAGATATTTACAATATGATTCATAACAGTAGCAAAATTACAGTTATGAAGCAGAAATGAAATAAGGTCACCACACCATAAGAACTGTCTGAAAGGGTCAAAGCATTAGGAAGATGGGGAATCACTGATCTAGAGGAAAGGAAGGCAGATTCAGTAGGAATCTTTGGACAGGTGACTGGCTGAAGGGACAATATTTTCAGTATGGCAAACAGGGTTCTGAGGTGGGAAATTAGGTCTTGAAGGTGGGGAGACAGCGAGTGCTCAGTGTCATTATACTAAATATCAGTGAAGTCGAAGGCACAGCAATCAGGTGACAAAAGACAAAGGAACGAATGTTGGTGTAGTGTGAAGCCAGAGCACCAAGGTCAGTACATACCAATGATGCTGTGTAATGCTAAGAAATGGAAAAGGGGAAACTCTAAAGTGGAAAGCCATCTGCTGATGTGGCCTTATTCTGTCTTCTAACAGTCTACCCAAACATCATCTACCCCCGAAAAAGGTGATAAAGGGAGTTGTGGGGGGGGGTGGGAGGAGAAGGGAAAAGGAAGGGCAGAAAGATGAAAGGAAGAATGGAGAGGTTGGGGAAGGAAGAAAAGGGAAGGGAATATAGTTTCAATGGGGGAAAACAAGAGAAGAAACATCCAAATTATTTAGTTGCACACTTATTTGGTAATTACAATAAAATTAAAATGTATTACTAAAGGTTTCAGGATCAAAGTCTGGGCTTTGATAGTCTCAACACACTAGGCTTAGCCACTCATCCCAATATGCCAATTAAAGAGACAATAGCAAAAAAATAAAATTAAAAAAAATAAAATAAAGAAAGAAAGGAAGGAAGGAAGGAAGGAAGGAAGGAAGGAAGAAAGGAAGAAAGAAAGAAAAAGAAAACACAGAAAGAGGAGATTTATTCACTGTGGCGGCCACACTGGAAGAACAAGGAGCTCCAGGTACCCTGGTTGGTCTTCTGCCACAACCTGCACAGCCGGGAACCGAGAACTGGCAAGGGACGCTGAGGTTAAACAGCACTCTGGACACAGCGTGGTTCGTCATTCAAAGAGAGATCCTTTATTGACTATCCATCAGCCTTATATACCCTGCTACTTCCTACTCTCCATGGGGTCAGGGTACGTTCCTCAGGTTCCTATCTGCATCCCAGCAGCTCAGCCAAACAGGAAGACCTCAAGCAGAGAGCTGATTCTTGAAACAATGTTCCAGCAATAGCTATATCATAAACATCCTGTGACTTACATCCTGTGACTTACTGACCACAGGAAAAGAGGAAGGACAAAAGGGCACCTTAGGGCAACTTAGGGCAAACAGCCTATGCACAAGGCCTGTTCAGCGCCTGCTGCCAACAGTCTTCAGGGTATTCTCCTGGATTAATCTAAACAGAAGGCCAGAGCCTTAACTATAAGCCCGGGTCAAAGTCCCTCTCCTCCCATCTCGACCCATCACTGTCTCAGCTCCAGTCTGTTCCTCAAAGAAGTCTGCTGAGCCAACAGACTGTGTGGAGTCTCCCATTCTGAGGCAAGTCCCTCCTCTGGCAGGCAGCAAGCACTGGTCTTCCCTTCCCTTTTATGAGAAACCTGAGGAGATTTAAATATTTGGATCCACTACCAATAGTTTGGTAGTACAAGTATCTCTCGCTGAAATAATTTCCCTCTTCCAGGTTGCTGTGTGGCTACATGTGTAGCAAAAGCATCTGGAAGAAGATGAATAAAATTGTTAAACTTGGAATCAGGCAGGGAGGTTCAGAGTGAGAATGTGGGAGGGAACAACAAAACTCCAGGAGAGCAAAGCGTTTCTGTGAAGGTTGATTGGCCCTGTTCCCCCAAGAGTGTTCAGTTAGGAGGGTGAGAAAAAGGCCACTGGAGGGGAGCAGCTCAAGGCATGAGGATGATGGAGCTGAGAGGGGAGCAGCTCAAGGCATGAGGATGATGCACTGAGAGGGGAGCAGCTCAAGGCATGAGGATGATGGTACTGAGAGGGGAGCAGCTCAAGGCATGGGGATGATGGAGCTGAGAGGG
>CABHPH010129026.1:1042-16960 GCA_902168325.1 Peromyscus nudipes | reverse complement strand
AGAGAGAGAGAGAGAGAGAGAGAGAGAGAGAGAAAGGAAGGAAGGAAGGAAGGAAGGAAGGAAGGAAGGAAGGAAGGAAGGAAGGAAGAAAGAAAATATATTAAAAACAAAATAAGGAATGCCAGAATATATTATTCTGAGTTTTAATTATTTAAGCACTCAAAATTATCATTCTTATATGTGTTCCTAAGACAATCTCCTTTTATCTTCATTCCACCATTTCATTACAGATACAGACATATTTTGCAGCTATAGGCCGTACTGATACATGGCCTGAGCTTATCCCGAATATCCTATGACTTCTACATCTGACATAACATCCCAAGACTGCCGTTTCCCCTCCCCCCTCTCTCCCATTCCCTCCCCCTCTCCCACACCCCATCCACTCCTCCTCCATTTCCCTTCAGAAAAGGGCAGGCCTCCCATGGATATCTTAAAACAGGATAACTTTATCAAAAGAAAACTATTTGTATACTATGATGATTCTATAAGACTGCTGCCCTCCAAAATAAGACGGAATTCACGCTCCCAGATAAGATAGTTTGTGCTGGGCACCTTACACCTTCACCAGCAGTAAATTTAGCAAGTTATGTGGACTCCCCATCCCCTCCCCGCAAAAATCTAATAAACACTGCTATTTTAATGTGAATTCCCTTGACTCTACTAAGGTCAAACATATTGTATGTTCCCATTCTCCATTATGTAAACAGACCATTCGCAACATTCTAATTGAGTTTCTCCCCTTTATCATTTTACATTTTAATGACATTAGCTTTCTTTTTATGCCTTTCAAATATTTTCTCCTAGTTCACTGTTCATCTTTTTCTTTCATTTATATCATACACAAAATTTTAAATTTATGAAGTCAAGTCACTTTGTGATTTATTTGATGCTACCAGACCTTTCCTGTCATTTCCCCATAAAATAGGCATCTATGAGAACAGCCATTGCCACATGTCAGCTATCCAAGCAAAATTCCCTGTCCTTACTGACCCTTTCTCAATCCTATCTCTGTTATCTATGAAATCTTCAAATAACATGAGTCTGAGTCCTCTGGGTCCAAAGTACCCTGCATTCTAGACCATACACAAAAGACCTCTGTGGATCTCATTTGCACTCCAGCAACAGGACACCCTCAGACACTCCTCTCTGATCACTTTTTATTCCATTCTCTTGACGAAATGTGACTCTTAAAAATATTTTTATTTTGTTCTCTCTTTCTCTCTCTCTGTCTCTCTGTCTCTCTCTCTCTCTCTCTGTGTGTGTGTGTGTGTGTGTGTGTGTGTGTGTGCACGCACATATGAGCTCATGCATGTATATATTGACATGTGCAGATCGGTACCCATGGAGGCTAGAAAAGGGTGTCAGATCCATAGAACTGGAGTTACAGGTTATAAGCAGCCCAATGTGGGCTCTGGAAAGTGAATTATACTCTTCTTCAAGAGCAATAAGTACTCTTAACTGCTGAGCCCTCTCAAACCTCAAATACAATCTTGGTTGTACCTCTTTCGTTGGTAAAAATTACCTTGGTCCCACACACCACTTTCTAATGGAGTTTAAATCTGTTTCTGGGTTGATGTGGCCATGAATGGCTTGAATCTTATTTACTCCTTCAGCCTCAGTTATCCTTCTGCATAAGTCTGTTCTCCCAACAGCCATTATATCCTAATATCCAGATTTCCTTCATACAGTGGTCTTCCTCAGCTATGTGTGTAGGCAATTCCCTCAGCTGACTTGCTCTTAAAATGCAATGGAAAATTTGGATCACCATAAGATTGCCTAAACTTACACATAATTATTAATGAAATTATTAATCAAATCTCAGGAGACACATTATTTAGAAACACTGAAAAACAAACAAGAAGTTGCACATTAGGGAGTTAAAATCAGTACTGCATCAGGGGTACCCAAGCTTGAATGAGGGTTGTGATAGAAATACAGAAACAATAGCAGTCACTGTTAAGCACTGTGAGATGAAACACCCAATCTCACAGACTTCCTGGATAATCATGTCTTTTCTTAAACACACTGTACACTTTCAATCAGAGACTTCGGACAGGATGTGATAGCCCTCTGACTAAAGATTCACCGCCAGTTTGTGGGCATTGTTTCTCTCTTCCAAGTAAAGGAAAAGTGGCAAAATAAATGCCCTTCATTTTCAGCATGACCTTAGGGATAAAACAAAGGTAAAAGGGAGAAGATGAAACATCTGACTACCTACATTTTCACATTTCAGTATGCCCCTACACACACAAATTAAAAGAAAATGATCATGTTAAACAATAACCAAATCCAAATACAGAGTTGTATTTTAGTTTATAAAAGTTCTGATAAATAAATATTAAAGGCAACAAAATTAAAAATAAGCAAAGATGCAGACAGATAAGAAAAAATGAAGATGATTAATGGCATAGCAGGAAAAGTAATCAAGTTAGAAGGAAAAGAAGAAGGTAGCAATTTGAACTCTAAAGTTACCAAATGATTACAATGCAGGTGATCCTAGGGTTGATTAGAGTCCACAAACATGTATTTCCAGGCACTTCCTGTCTTAGAAACACAAAAGTCTTGCAGGAATAATCTTGGTAATAGATACGTGGCAAATTTATTAATATGATATTCTTTGAATCAGCAATTCAACTCATAGGAATATATCTAAAGAAACAAATGAACAGAATAAAAATAACCCTTACATAAATGAAGAATTTATTTATCCATTAAATATAATAATCCTAACCTAAATGTTAGCAACTACTAAATGAAAGCCATGTGCAAAACTAACTTTCTCTCTCTCTCTCTCTCTCTCTCTCTCTCTCTCTCTCTCTCTCTCTGTGTGTGTGTGTGTGTGTGTGTGTGTGAGTGTGTGTGTATGTGTGTGTGTGTGTGTGTGTGTGTGTTAGTAAAAGGCTTCTTTGTAAAACACATACTTAAAAAAGACATTGTGTATAGGCCTCAAAGAGACTCAGGAGTCAGGAGGCATCACTTTAACACTGGCTATTTCCATGGGCTAAATATATATTTATTACCCATTTTAAAGTTTCTATACTTTTAACACATTTAAACAAAGAATGTGAATATTTCTTACAATAAAAATAACATTATTTTGTAAATAATGTATCCATTTCTTCAGGGCAATATATTTAACAAAGTAACAGTGTTAAAGATAAGGGAACATACCCATATTAAATTATAAAACCCAATCACATATTCTATTTGCTCATAACTTTGAATATTTTTTCAAATGGTTTCAATATAATAAAGCCTTAAATGTTTTGCTCTGAGCATTCTTGATTTGATTTTTCACACATAGTGTATTTTAAGGGCTGTTCATTTGATTGCATTTGGTTCATTTAGACTCTTCTCATCAAAATGCAAAATCTCTAAGAGCTATTTTATCTTAAGAAAAGCTAGCCAAGCCCATTTAAACCTAACTTATGTCCCATTTTTTCCTCAGGAAAAGAAAAACAAATTTTACAAAAAGTAAATGAACTTAAGCTCCAAAACTTCAATATGATATGATCATAAGGCTTGAAACTGTCAATCATCCTGACCTTCAACTCTCGTTCCAAAGGTTCATCTACACAGGCCTGACTCTTCAATCAGTGTTCTATGAAACTCTTTGAGCCAACTTTTCCTGTCTTTTAAAAAACTCTGATATTATTACATCCTCTTCTTTAACAGGGTGAGTGACTGGAGACCTCCTGTCCTCTAGGAATCAGGGAAATGGTGCCTACCAATGCTGCCTCACCTCTATTTCTGCAGTCCTGTTCTGTCCTTCAAATGTGTGTCTTTAGTTTCAAGACTCCCATCGAACACACTGATTCATCTACCTTGAATGACCTAAAACCTTTTGTGTTCCATTTATATACTTAGTTTTCCTTCAAGACTGTATTTGTCTCTTTTTCCAATCACTGTAGTTATTACAAACTTTTGTGTTAGACACACACACACACACACACACACACACACACACACTACTATATTTAGTTTCTATTATAACTAATTGTTTATCTTTTCTTCTTTTCCAGAATCTGAGCTCTTTGTGACATGCCATCTTATTTGTCTATATGTCTCCAGTACCTTTCTAGGTGAATAAAAGCCACTACATAAATTAAACATGGACTATTAGGAAATTTGTGTCTATTTTTAGATAATTTGCCTAATATTACATAGATTATATTAAGACCTTTTTGGGTCTGTGTAGGGTAGGATAAAGAGGTTTAGCAGGTATGATGGTGAGTCGGGAGAGTAATTCCAGGGGTAAGGCACTCTTATACCAGATGGGGCTCTGAAAAATTATGGGAATCATGGCAAGAGAGGGCAGAGATTTGGGATCGATGTAGCCCCCAATATCTAGATGGTAACAAGAGGGTAGACAGAGAAGAGAATCTTTAGGATGTCTCATAAATGTTAGGAAGAGGAGAAAAGGCTTTACAGATCTAAGGATCCAGAGTGGACCATGGATTCTGCTGGGAAACAAATCAACTGAGGCAGCACTGAGAGGTCCCACTCGCACAGAAGCTAACTGGATGCACTCTGCATTTACAAGCACAGACTGCGTAAGAAAGCTAGAGCTCAGGTGAGTGATATAGCTCTGGCCATATCTGATGGCCCTAGTCTGATAAATAAGTGCCATGCTTTGCTATTTCTTCAGCAACTCCACCTTCAAAACTAGGATGCCTATTACTCAGTAGCTTGTATCAAAGGTGCTCTAAAATGCAAGCATACTTGCGAGGCTGAGGAGTCATCAGTATGCCACACTCCTTGGGTAAAAGAACAGAGACAATGTCAGAAATGGTTCTTTCTGGAAGAGCCTAAAGTGCCACAGCAGGTTCAAGGAGTGTGTCGCCTCTAAGTTAGGAGGCTACCACAAGGCTAATAAGAAGATTAAATGTATTAAAAAGAGCTGAGGCTAATATAAATTTGATTTCCGGTCCCCTAAGAATACCAAATATCTGAAATAGAAGAGGTTAAGTGAAGGGCGAAAGATGGCATTAGATTCATTCACAGGCGATTTATTTTTGAGGAGAGCTTTCTGGAAGATCACTTAGAATGGACAGGAAAATATTCAAGGTTGTTATAAGATAATTAATGGAAATGTGGGAACAGAAACCAAGATTCTAATTTGCCAATGGCATAGTCCAAGAAGAAAGACAAACCAAATTTCTTATGGAATTGTTTATATAAAAACGTGTAGATATTCATGAACAAAATAATTATCAAACTTGGATTTTAAGAGTTTTCTTCAATAATGATTTGGGTAAAGGAAGTAAGCTTGAGTGAATTACCTGTACAATACCATCCAATTTAGTTTGGAAAACAGTAAACAGAGGGAGGTGATCAAACTGATTCAAAGACTGAACACAGGGTGGTGGGTGAGGAGAGAACAGCATATATCTTCACACTTCAGCAGAGTGCCTCACTCACAGAGTCCTAAAAGAAAAATCAACCTGGTTTAGGGGCTGGCAAGATGCTCAGTGGGAGGAGCACTTGTTGCTAAGATTGAGGAGCTGAATTAATTCCAGACACCACATGGTAGAAGGCTAGGACAGATTTTCTCCACTGTTCTCAGATCTATAGAGTGTGTGTGTGTGTGTGTGTGTGTGTGTGTGTGTGTGTGTGTGAATGTATGTGTATGTGTGTGTGCTTGTGTGTGTGTTAATCACATAAAAAATAAGCTGGATTAGTAAATATTTTAATTAATTACAAGTATAAAATGCTAACCATGATAACCTAAACATTAAATTCTATATGGTTAAATCCTTATCTGTAAAACCTAAATAACATATAAGTCTCTTTGACAGCATTACTAAACATTTCATACATTATAAGTCCATCCATCAGTAAAAAAAGAGCATGAAACATTAACCTCCAAGACTTGCATGCCAACATGCCTTATAGGAGGAAACCCTGTGCATCTATAAAGTTCAAGCTGACTTACAGGCCTGAAAGCTTATGAAAGTGAGCCTTAAATGTATTTACATGAAAAACAAATGGAGTGGATAAAAGCACATGTCTCTGTGACTTCACATACATCAAGCTGAATAATTTTCTGTATCATTAGGTTATTCTACTTTCAGAAGTTAAGAATCCTGAATATTTTATTGCTATGGATTTTTTCTATGGTTTGGTTGGCTTGTTTTGTTTTTTGCTTGTTGTTTGTTTGTTTCTAGGGTTGGGGCATAGGTGGACAAGAACACCAAAAAAAAAGAAAAAAAGAAAAGAAAAAGAAAAAAAAGAAAAAGGAAGAAAGAAAGAAGAAAAGGAAAAAAGGAAAGGCTCTCTCAATCAACATGAACAAAATTCATTTGGACCCCCAGAGACTCAGGCAGTACGCATTAGGCCTGCATGGGCCTGGACCAGGTCCTCTGTGCACATATTATGGCTTCCGGTTTACTGTTTTATTGGGATTCCTGGGCGTGAGAACTAGTGGGTCTCTGGTTCTTGTGTCTTCTCTTGGGCTCTTGCCCTTCTGTTTGTTAGTTTGTCCAATTCCAATGGGTTAGTTTTTGTTTTATCATCTTATGTTTTTCTGTCTTATTATTATTTCTTAGAAGTCTGTTTGCTTTCTAATGAGAGGGGAAGTGGTGAAGAATTGGGAGTAGAAGTGGGGGAAACCATAATCAGGATATATTGTCTGAGAAACAAATCTGTTTTCAATGAAAGGAAAAAATAACTCCTCCCCTGCAAAACAAACAAACAAACAAAAACAACAACAAAAAAACTGATCCAAAAATTTGTTAAGAAAAAAAAAAGAATCCTGGACACAAAATACTGTAATAATAGCTCATGCATTTTTAAAGCTGGCGTACACTATCAAATAGATACACCAAGTGGCTCTAAAGGAAAAGACAGGAGCTGTGACTAGAAATCCAATCCTAAGAATCCACTCAAGTTAAAGTTGTCGTGAGAGCATCTATAGTACAATCTTAAAGCCAGTTCCTAGACTCAGTTTCCTTTGTACCTGGATGAGAGGAGTTCAAATCCAACGGCTTACAGAGTCTGCTCTAAGCTTTGTTTGCATCTGGATCAGAGGAGTTCAAATCCAGCGGCTCACAGAGTCTGCTCTAAGCTTTGAATCCCACACGGGATACAGCACAGTGCTTGGCACTCAGTGCTTCTCCAAAAGCCTGTTTTAAAAATCGTTCAAGTCCGGAAACAGCAAAGCATATCAAATTCAGGAAAGAGAAAAAACATTATTTTTACTTATTAGACATTCTACTACATATGAAGATGGGGCCTGTGAGGCTGTGATTCCTGCGGATTTGATGTCTGTTGCCACCAAATCTCATATTGAAACTTGGTCGGTGTTAGAGCAGTGTCAGGAAGACTGTTGGGAGCTAACAGGCCATATAGCTCTGCTCTCATGGGTGAGGTCAACTCAGCTTTAAAGAGAAGGTAACTCTGTCTCTCTTCACCTCCAAACACTTCCATCTTCTTCCAGAGAAGGACTCCCCATTCAGATGATGCAGCATGCAACACACCATCTTGGACAAGAAGGATGGGCTTCAACAAGGAAACCCACTGAGCCTTGACCTAGACCTTTCATCCTCCAAAACTGATGCCTATAAAAGACCCAGCTGTGGGACTGGGTATCTGCAGAACTACAGGAAGACTGTGTGGTGGTATTGTGTTCCCCAAAATATTGTGTACCCTAATAAACTTATCTGGGGTCAGAAAACAGAAAAGCCACTAGATACTTAGGATAGGCAGTGGTAGCACACGCCTTTAATCCTAGCATTCCAGAGGCAGAAATCCATCTGTTCAAGGATACAGCCAAGCATGGTGACTCACGCCTTTAATCCCAGAAAGTGAGCCTTTAATCCCAGGGAATGGTGGTAGAAAGCAGAAAGGTATATAAGGCGTGAGGACCAGAAACTAGAAGCATTTGGCTAGTTAAGCTTTTAGGTTTTGAGCAGCACAGTTCAGTTGAGAGCCATTTGGATATGAGGACACAGAAGCTTCCAGTCTGAGGGAACAAGATCAGCTGAGAAGTTGGCCAGGTGAGGTTAGCTGTGGCTTGTTCTGTCTCTCTGATCTTCCAGTGTTCACCCCAATACTTGGCCTCAGGTTTGATTTTATTAATAAGACCATCTAAGATTCCTGCCACAAGACTGCCATCCCATGTGGCAAAAGCTACAGAGTACAGTGCTTAGACTAATCTGCGACACCAGCAAGGACACCATGCAGTGTTGGAGTGGGGACACAGACCACTGCCTCTTAAACCCCAAAGCCTCTTCTTCTTCTGCTCATAGCAGATTTCAAACATGAATAAAGGGCAAAATAAAACAAACACAATCCCACCTGTGAATGCAGTACTTTCCCCCTAAAAAGAACAGGCAGTGGAGAACAAGAAGCTTCTGAAGGCTTCTCATCAATGTTGATGGCTTTGCACCAACAAAGCAGCAATTATTCCTGAGATTGATGGTCTGATTCAGTAAGGTCTATCACTCACAAGCAATTTCCCTCCCTCTCTTGGAGGGCAGCCATTCTAGGAAGTAGTATCTTTCCACAGGCAGCAAGACCCATAAACTCTCTGTGAGCACAATTAAGGACTTCCAACATTCATATGGAAATGGATACCACTTAAATAAATTACCCTATAACGTAAAGACAAAATTTAAAGCTAAACATACAGCACTCTCAGAAAAGGCACACAAACACATAATAGCACCCATGCTCCAAATCTCCAGCAATTTCACTTCTTACTGAAGAATTTTAAGTACCTGGCAGTTGAATTGACCCAGACAGAGAACAATGGATACAAAATATTGTCTTCTAAACCTTTCTAACTTCTCTTATTAAACATGAGGGGAGATCTGTCTTGTGTATAAACAGTCAATTGCAGAAACTGGCACTCTGACTTCATAAACATAAGATTTTTGCTTTGCCCCTAAAGTGAGTTTAAGTGCAGCTAGTTACTGATAAAGAATAAAACATTTGGAAGTCTAGTCAAGAAAAATGAGACTATTGTTCCTTGTTCTTAGATTCTAGAAAGAAGTAAATAAATAAATAAATAAATAAATAAATAAAATTAATTATCCATGTCCAAGTATCATCATCATTCTGGAAAGAGAAGGTAAATCACAAAATATTATTTATGTCCAAATATCATCATCATTTTCAGCAAAATCAAATTTTTTAAGCCTAGGCATAATTTATACATTTGCTATAAAAATATTGTCAGTATTATCAAAGTGCTCAATTTAACTGTTTGAGATTCATTTAATAAATACATTTCTTAATTTGTCAGTGATGTGTCTTTTATCAGATCTTCAAATAACTTTTTTCATATCAGAAATGGTCTAAATTTTATCTAGTAAGAGCAAATATTTCAGCATATATGAAATATGGAATCCCAAGAGCCATAACCTTCCCCAACATACCCTGTTCCCTAAGCACTCTGCTTCTCCCATCTCCCCTTGACTGCCATTAGCTTTCTGGAAGATTCTAACCAAGTCTCACATTGCTGAAAGACATTTGACTCCATTCATTTATTCACCAAGATTAGCTCAAAGTCTCCCAGGAATCTTGCAGGGCACTGGTATTCACAAACTTATTTTCCAAACCTATCAGAATTCTGCCCTTTTATTTCTTATTAGGAAGTCTTCAATTATATAACTGTGCATGATAACAAAAATTAACAATGAATACTAGTTAGCAAGTATGTTCACTCCCCAAGCAAATACACTGAGCCTTCCACAGTTCTAGTTCACTAATGTATTAACCTCCTAACCCCAGTGTCAATATCATCTCCAATATTATAAAAAGCAAAGCTGGACTTAAGGGGTTAGGTAGCCACCCCACTGTCACAGAGCAGCCAAAATTCATACTCTTGGAGGCAAAGGGGCAGGCCGCATATAAGGTCAGCAGCCAGACCTGAGAAGTGGTGCTTTAGGGCAGAACGTAATGATGCACAGAGCACAGCCCCAGAGGCTGTGATAAAGCATTATACACAGCCACACTGATGGGAACCTGATACCAGCATTTCAGAAATCACTGCTGTTCAACAGCATAAAAAGCCATTTCTCTACCAAAGCTAAAATATATCCTCGTGAGAATTTTTCTGGGGAGATACAAACAAATATATATTCACCTCAGGTAGGGTACTAATGAGAGACCGAAACAAAACAAGACAAACAAACAAACAAAACCTAACTTCCTTAAAGTAGACTTTAATTTTCACTCTAGTTACTTGGAGGAGCCGTGTGACTTAAAAACCTCTCTCAGCATGGCTAACGTCTCAGGAGATCTGAATCCCAGGAGCTTTCTGTCAAACTTATGGGTATCCACCACCCAGAGTCTCTCCCCTCAGCAAATGTTAACTGCTTACACAAGCCCTTGAAGAACGGTGGGAATTTATAATGCTCTGAGCTCCCTGAGTCTTATGAGCCTCACTCTTCCCTCATGGGAGAAGGTTTCAATTCAGAGGAAATAGCTATGTAGCAATTCTGCTAACTCTGTCTGTGAGAACTCACTATAGTGGGATGGTCAGAAGTCAGTTTATAAATGTTTATGAAAGAGGCAAAGGTAAATGTGATAGGAGATTCTGAACTTTTAAAATATCCAATCTACCAGTACCCCTTTTCCTACAGTCTAGTTTTGAGTGAGTGTCTAGAGTCTCAAGAGAGAAAGAAACCTGCTGCTATCTCCCCCAAACAACCAAGAATTAAAGCTATAGCCGTAGGGCTTGGAAATCTACCATGGAAATCCTGAATATTAAATCCAACAGCAAGAGGTAAACAGTATTCCCAAGCAAGTAGATGGATGGTTTTCGCCCAGAAATGTAAAGAAACTCTCTGTAAAGGTAAGGTATATTCGAAGATGAAGAAGGAGAGAGAAAAACAGAAAATGAGGAGGATGAATACAGGACTGAGACAAAAGCAGACCAAAAGAAGTCAGAAAGGGGTTGTTCTTGAATATCTGCAGGGCTGAGTTCTACTGCATAGACACTAGATCAAATGCTTCCTGGACAGGCACTGTGTCCAGCCCGAGCAATGCACACTTATGGAAGGGAATTTGTGCAGTTACAACAGTCACAGCCAAGTGGAAGAAACCTGTGAATTACTTAATTCTCCATTCTGATAAAGAAGTATACTTTACTAAATATCTAATTAAATACCTTAATGAAAACATAAACACACCACAACATCCATTAACCTCTGGGGTTTCAATTGTTGCTGACATAAACACTGGTGTGGCTTCTTGATTTGGTAGCAACAAAAATGTATGTATAGTCTAGAAAGTAAATGAAAGCCATTCTGTATCACAGAAGACAGTGTGCTAATGATAATCAGAATAAACACTATATTGTGTTATCATGCAAGAGACAGATTAATCTGATAATTGTATATGCATAATACGTGATTAAATATAAGCATAATGAATTATCAACTAGGCTACAGTGATTTGTATTTAAGGATTCACAAACACTACTCTTGACAATTACAAAAAGCCTTGCTTCCCAGAGAAGTGCAGAATGAAAGCTGTATTCACTGGAATTGTCATACAGAAGAAAAGAGTAGAAAATTGCAAATATCTATGTCACAAGATTAAATAACTTTATCATAATCTGGGTTCTCAATATCACAAAGAGGAACTTGTCATATTTTCTCTGGAAACAAATTATAACATGAATTTATTTGAACTAAATGAGTCTTGTTGAGAGAAAGACCAAGTGATATCGTTGGCTTGGAAAACAAGTAAGACAGTAGTAACTGAAGGCACACACACACACACACACACACACACACTGACACACACCGACACACACCATTAACAACAACAAAGACATAATGGGCAGGTTCACTTGCACGTTTCAAACACAGCTTCGCCGGAAAATGGAATTCCCCTGACAGGTGGGCCCCAGGCTCCATCGTGCAGAGCTCAGTTTTCCTGGCACTGACACTGCGGACATCAGGAAAGCTCTGGGGAGGTGTGCCACACTCCAGGACGCCAGGAAGCTGTCGCTCTCATTGTTTTCACTCAGCACAGACAGGGGTCTACAGCCTGCGCCTCCTCACGAGGGATCCTCCACTGCACCAGTACGACTGTTCGCACAGACACTGACCGTCTCCTGCTCTGGGCCTTCTTGCTTACCCTAGAAACATGGACTGGCCTCTTTGGCACCAGCCCTCCTCTCCCCAGAAAACGGAACACCTTTTGTCAACCTGAATCATTACTTTTACTCTGTTTCTGTACCCACTGAAATCTGTGGTTTTGCCAAAATATAGGACTGGAAATTCGTGTTTATTACACAAATCATTGTTTTATGGTGCCTTAAAACGCAGGACAACTCTTACAACACAGGCACACTATTAAGTACCTTTACTGTTTTATGCCTGCTTCTCCAGTCTTTATTATAAACGGTATGTGTGTGCACATGTCTTATCTACGCTCTTAAGGTGACTCTTTAAACTGTTCAGAGGCCCTACATCCTCCATTTCTTCTGCCTTTTCTCAGAACACTCAGTGGAAATGGACCCACTGACCCCTTTAGGCCCTTCCTCCTCTTCCCAGCTTGTCTTTTCAGGCTTATGTATAAATAAATAAGCAAATAAATCACACACACACACACACACACACACACACACACATCTTTCTGTGTACTGAAGTGATAAATGCCAATTAAAGAATACTTTGAAAATTAAAAAGAGAAACTCCTTCTAGAAAGGAATCAGTAGCTCATCCCACCCATAAACAGAGATATGCCAGCTCTTTGCAATCTTTCTTTCTGGTCTGTTTCTTCTGTCCTTATGCTCCAGGGAAGAGGAAGCACACAGAATATGTTTTAAACAGCTCATATAGTAAGTGTGTTTTATCATATTGGCTTTTAAAATTTATCTTTAAATTTGATACTTATGAGCATTTTCTCCATGCTTCAGAGCAGCTATTTTGTGTTGTAGCTGAATAACAATGAATGCAGCTCTGGGCTCCCCAGATCTCTAGAACAGCAGTGATGTGCACTAAAGGTGAAAGCCAGCTTGGGTTTACTGTTGATATCTGCGTTTGTATTTAACACTCCAGTCAGCACTAGAGGTCTGGTCCCAACCTCTTTTTGTTTCCTTATATTAGAGCCTGCCTGGCTGTCACGCACACTTTTGTATACATTTTTATTTTATTGCCTTATGATTGTGTTTCTGTCACACTAGCACTCACATATCTAATGGCATCTAGCACACTATTCTGTGCACAGTGGGCATCAAGTGAACACTCAAAATGGACCCCATTAGGAACATTACAGTTTCAAAGGATAACAGCCTACTGTCGATTAAAAGATTTGTGAAGGAAATACCAAATAAATACATCAGTTACTTTCTGCTTTGACAGTCTGCACACATAGGGTGTGTGTGTGTGTGTGTGTGTGTGTGTGTGTGTGTGTGTGTATTACGTGTATGTATGACCTAACCTGCAAAACACTCAAACTTTATTCAAAAGTATTTATCTTTCTTATCTTTCCTTTTTAAATAAACTGTGTATTTTATACTAGCAATGTAATAAAAATTCATTATGGACTTTTTTCTTACATAAGAGCAAAATGGCCTCTTCAGTGTTCATGTCTAATTGTTAATCTAATTTAGAGTTATCCAATTTAGAATTATCTAATAGTTATTCTAATAATTAATATGAAGAGATTTCTTTTCCAAGAGATTCAAAATGTCTGATCAATCAGTAAATGAAAATCTAAAGTAATGATCTTAATTCCACTTCAAGTCAACCTTAGTCTGTGTGTGAAGTTATGCAGCTTGCTTTTCCCATTACGAAAGGGAGCCAGCGCAGTAGAAACGAGCTGTTAGTGCAACCTAGTGTGGAGCATCCATTGATCTTCTGACTGTCCTGCCACTTCTCATCCCAATCTTCCATCCACTGACTTCAGTGGAATCACAACCTAAATCGGAGTCACTGAAGTGCATGTCACAGTCAGGTGCCTGCTTGAGCCTGAACGAAGTATGATGTAAACAATAAATGCCACAGTGAAACATGAGAAATCTGATTCTAATCCAAGGGCTGATGAAGTGTTAATCCATGCGCTGGAGAGCATGTTTGGTTACGAGTGAATTAGTGAGAAAAACAGCACAGTGACACTCCCTAAACAGTGCAGATGCCATATGTCAGTTGGAAGTAGATCTTGGAGCTACACAAAACCTGATGGTGATGTAAGAACGGCTGGGTCCCTGGATTACCCACTTCACGTCTCACACAAACTAGCCTCTCAGTGGAGGAGTTACCCTAGACCCAAAGTACTCAGTCTGGTAAAGCCTTTAACATGGGTGAGCGAAGTACTTTGGAATAATCTTCTCTGAAGAGAATATACACCAGGTTCTTAAGTGATGCAGGCTCTGAGATTAAGCTATGCTGAAGATTCTCTCCTGATGAGATTAGAATACTACCTGCAAATGAATGTTTGGAAACCATAACAAAAGCCTCCAAGCTTCAAAGACAGAGGCAAGGGTTATAGACAGGTAAACAGGAGTAAGAACATACATGTAAGATCCACAATATACTATTGTGAAAACAAAAATGACTAAAAGGTTCATTTAACTGGATTCATGTTCATCTCTTCTATGGACCTGAAAGGCTTAATAGCCATGTGTGACCGGAGATAAAAGCTCTTTATCACACTGAGTTAGGCAAAGGTAAATTTAGTTACTTTATCAGCCACTTAAACTATGTCTGCAGTAGACAGTTTTAATATCTACATAATGCACATGAAATCAATACATATTTAATTTCCCTTGTAAAATATAAAAATTAGAGATTTTTTGACTCACATTATAATTCAGGCCTACAGAGCAACTAGAAAAAAAACTGTTGTAGTGATTTCTTTAAAAAAAAAATCATGAGAATAGGAAGTTGCAAGTCCAATAATTGCAAATATTTGTGTACAGTTTCACAGTTTACAGGAAGTTTTCACAAACAGAATCTCATCTGGATTTCAATACTGCCATGCACAATAGGCAGGCTATTACTATTCTCATTGCATATATTTATTCATCATTCATTAAAAACATCTTGTAAAGAGTTGTTTCAGCAAGACATCTTCTAATAACTACTTCAGATTCAATCACATAATGAATATTAGGGGCACTCTCCATTCTTCTGGGGATTTACAGTTGGCATGACTGGGATATTACTTGAAGAGTTTAAAAAACTGTTTATCACCCATGTGTTTATTCTCCATCTAAATATGTCCAAGTAGCAAAGTTTCAAGATCAACAAAGAATAAAGTACACAATCAAAAGAGATGAGATTTACTTTCTTCCCTAAAGATCCTATAACCACAAAATATATATATATATATATATATATATATATATATATATATAGTTATTTGATGGGACCATAAAATCAAGCAAGTGTCTTAATTCTTTTCCACTATCATGCACAAATTTATGTGAAATTGAATAAAAAGTTTTAAAAGGTTCAGAATTAAAAGAGAAGGAGGGAGAAAGATCCATGAACAGGGAAAACTTGGACACTAAAACAAAACCAAAGGGTGGGGTATAGGAGCTCTAAGAGTCTAAAATGTATTATGATCCATGAATATACATCAAAGGTACTTTAACCAAGATACATCATGATTATGAAACCCACAGGACATCACCACTGAAACATGAACATTCAGAGTTCAAGGCAGGGTCACTTAGAGGACATTAAACGGAACCATGAAGACTGGACTATGGAAGGCAGCATAAGAGCACCTGGATTCAAGTGTATGAAAAGCAGTAATATCCAAGAGAGAAATAACAATCAGTTGTAAAGAAGAAGAGAACAGTGCAAGAATTCAGAGGTAGGGTCAGAAGGGTCTACTGCCAAGTACAAGACACAGAGCTGCCAAGGACAAGTGTGCACCACTAGCACTACAGCACAAAGAAAGTTGCAAGCTCTCAGCAATGATAGGTCCAGCAACAAAAACAGATCA